>JNDT01001938.1:0-60320 GCA_000697055.1 Saksenaea vasiformis B4078 | reverse complement strand
TTGATTCTTTTTCTTTTTCTTTTCTTTTCTTTTTATTTTACTCTTTGTCCTGACAAGCGACGACAATTCCGCTGTCTTCTCTTTTTATTTTATCTTTTATTTTGTTTCTTTTCCTACCGAATCTCTTTTATTCCTTCTGATCCAACCCGCTGATCATCGAAGAATACCGTTTTTTATCTCTATTTGATACCACATTTGACAGATCCAACACGAGATCATAGGTAATCATACAAACAATTTAACTAACGAATCAGATTCTTTTATCAAACAGGAACTCTTCCAACCTTGTCTTTATCGACAACCTCTTTTCTTTTTCTTTTCTTTCATTTATCTTCATTGATAAATACTCCAAGTCTTGGTGTCTGACTCAAATCTACACCTGGTGCTCACTAACATCGAACTAAATTCCACGAAACTGAACTCTTATCTGAACCGAACTTTTATTCATTCTTATTTTCTTATCACCGCTTCTGTCATATCGCTGAAGTCTACCTAAGAACTTAACTACCCGAAATTTCCAGTGTAACAACGTCATTAGCATGTTAAAAAACGTTTTTTAAAGCATCTTCATCATCTTAACTTGTTCAGTGATTTCCTCCAACATCGCTTTTAGTTCTTTTATGTCCTATTTGACCTCCTCTTACATGATCAACATTTCTTATAGCATAGAGCATGCTTGAGCTTGTCTTTGTTTTCTTAGCTCGTGACATCTCTTGTTGTAACATTTCTTACACAAATGATGTTGCTCATAAAACTTGGATGATTCAACAGGACAGTCAAGATTCTTGCACTTCTTCTTTTCTTCCTCTCTCGTTAGTCTCAGTTAGAATCGTTCTCGAGTTAGTGAGATTTATTATATAAAATAAAATAATAATAAGCTCCAACTTTTTTTAAATATCGTCGCTCTCTATCTTGTTATCTTAAATTATATATTATGTTTCGAAAAATATCGAACGGGGCTATGGCCAAATGGATAAGGCGCCTGACTACGAATCAGGAGATTCCAGGTTCGACCCCTGGTAGCCTCGGATTTCTTTTTTGCGTTTTCCCATGGACGCGAAAAAATTTTTTGCCAATTTGCCTTTTCTTTTTATGCCAGATGCAGTTATAATGATTAGGTTTTGGAGGAATAAGTGTAGTAAGCGATTAGAGAGATTAAAGCGGAAAAAACAAGATGTCGTATTTCAGTCACGTTTTTCTTATTGCTGGGCGAAAAGTTGCTTAACACTAAAGTAGCTGCAGTCTGTAGCTAAGCTAGCTTTCAAGAGAGCATTTCTACGAGAGTGTTCTATTCCTGTAGGTCTTCAAGCAACTTTACTCCACTCTGAAAAAATTCGGGAGATACTACGATATGAAAGTTTTTCCCTTTCTTCTCTTTTCTCCTTCTACTGTTCGATTTTCCACGCAATTAGTGTAATAACGTACCAAAGTAATTGATGAAAATAAATGGAAACTTAATTTACTGGACTGTGATGCAAAATATTTCAATGTAGGACGTTCGACTTCGTCTGCGCCAATGCTACCGACATCAAAGGTAAGTGCTATAAAGAACTGAACGTAAAGATGTCTATAGTATTAATTGTCAAATGGCATAAAAAAGACTCGATGAACTGTATTTGAGCTGCACAAATATTCAGCCACGGTTATTACATGGATCACCGCGCTACTTACATACGAAAAGCATTCCTCTCCATTGACAGGTGCTAGTTCCGGGCTATTGACCATCGCAGAAGTCTAATTTCATCGTTACAGCTGCTGAGAATTTGAAGCACATAGCGGACGTCCTTTGCAAGACGAATGACACTGCATTTGATAATGCCTTACCCGAGTGACGAAGAGTAGCCTGTCCTACAATCAAGGTAATCCGTAATAGAGGACATGCTTCCTAAACAACAGACAAAAACACATATAAGAGATGTGATACAGAAAACACAGATCACCAAAAAAAAAACCGTTTATCTCTCTAAATACTCCTTGCGACACGACCACTGTCGCAATACACACGTAAGGCATTACAAGAAACGCAAGTAACTTTTATATTCAGTTTTGAGAAATGCCCTTGGCAAAGAATGTAACGCTATTGTCAAATATCTTATAATGTAATGATTGCGGACTAGTAGTAGGCAGTCCAGTGATGTGATTCGGACCATAGATGATAGACAACTAACGACTATATTAGCAAAGAAATGCGGCATAGTACGAAACTCTACCTGTCCGTGGATGTCTCTGGCTAATCCGCTTCCCAAGGCTTGAACTTGAAGAATTAAGTCTGCATCAGCTATTATCTGTTTTATAAATGTATCTTGTTCTAAGTTTTCAGCGCCTTCTTCATCAGCATGTATAATTGTTATTAATGTGCCCTGGATGCTTTCCATGTACTTCTTCAGCTTCTTGATAAAAATGCAAACTGACCGAAGGCCAAAGCCGCTGAAGAGTAGCACGCTTGCGTCGTCCAAGACAAGTAGAGAACGTGGTTTCGTGATTTGACGTGTAATGGTATGATAAAAGGAACGCAAGGCCTTGTCTCCAATTTCTGATCCATCCAATGTCTCCAAGGGAGGCAGCGACGCTTGAGTGGCTGGGTAAGGGGAATTTTGGGCATATGCATTAAGGTGGGTGACACCATCCAAAAAGCAGAACTGGTTTGTCTGCCTATAGGTATTCAGATTGATACCCTATACATTGTTAAATCCTATTTCCTTTTCCCGATAATACATACTAGTTTTCTTCCAATAAGGAAATAATGATTAAAGATCTGCGCAAATCCGACGAGGGTCACGCAATGCCCACCCTTTAAATGATTGCCAAGGAAGTGATGAATTAAGAAATTCGCATCAGACTTAAGTGTATCTGTAATGACTATATGCGACTGCTCGGGGGGAAGATTTTCTGGGAATGCCAAAGCTGTGTCGAGTGTTCTGTATCCCATTTATGTGCTGCAATCACTGCAGGCGTGCCAAAAAACCGATGTCTGGATTTTTGTAGTGACTTCGTACTGCCAGTCCGGGCCGGTCATTGACTGCACTGGGCCGTGAAACGATAGAGGTTGCTGAACATTGACATTGTTTGTTCACCGTGGAGAACAGACACGTTTTAATTACGGAAAGGCACAGATTATAGAAAGTGAGTTATAGAACTATGCGATCGCTCAAAATTGGGAAGAATAAGGAAATATGAAATAAAACAAAAGCAACGTTCAATCCCGTTTGGCATGAATCGCTTTCATTCGGCCATATCCTGGAAGCGTGGAGTACAGAGCTACAGTAGAAACAATGTGAAGAGCTTGCAGAGCCAAGCATAGAGCCGCCATCTTTTCGCCGTGTTGTTTGACAAACTGCAGGATAATGGTGACTACCAATGACCGCAGTACTTCTTGTTCCACAGCCCACGGCCTGTGATCATAGATGCGTCCAAAGGATGTCAAAGACCACAGTATATAACCGGACGCCGTAGTCACTGTTTTGAAATCTAGTTCACCGGGTTGATATTCTACAAGCATAGACGTAGCAATGATAACCAAGGTGAAGTGTACAGCGACATATATGTTAAGGCCGAGAGGGACAGGCTGATCGTATTTCTTTGGCGGCGCATCTGTCGGGATTTTCGGTATTTCCTCCAGCAGACCTGTGCGTGGTGTGCCATCATGCCAGCCTGGGCCGTAAAAGAGTACTTTCAGCTTGGAGGTAAGCTTTGGGGTTGAAAAGAAGGTTCTGAGAACATGCTTGAGGTGATGAAACTGTATTCCAATTGGATCAAATGTGTCGATCGGGTGTGTCAAGCCAAAAGCTACCGGTTCGCTCGTGCTGCGCTCCAGTTCAAAGGTGCCAAAAAATATATCCCAAATAATGAGCGTTCCGGCATAGTTTTTGTCAATACAATAGGGATTGCGACCATGATGAACACGATGTGCCGAAGGTGTATTGATGATATACTCCAAAGGACCTAAAAAGCCAACAACTTCGGTATGGATCCTACCAATGCAACCATATACATCAGAGCTGAGGATGCACAATGTTCTTACCAGTATTGGTACAATGTGTTGAATTGCTTGTGTACGACATACGTCGCAGGTGGAAGGAAAAGCGCAGCCGGTAGGTCAAACATCCAGGAAACATAGACTTGGAAAATACTCTGTCGAAGAGCTGTGCTTTGATTATAGTATTCAGACGAATGATGGACCTAGTCCACACACATTACCAACTATTCGTATACTCACAACGAGCACTTACGACATGGGTTGACCAAAAGATATTTACTTCATGTGCTGCACGATGAAACCAGTAGTAGCCAAGATCCACCATCAAGAACCCCACGATCCAGACCCAGATATTGTGCGGATCTAACGTGACCAAACGATAGTTGTTGTATACGTACAGATACGAATTGACAGAAATGTTATAAAGAAAAAATTTGGAGATCTGCTGCAGCATTCCAGCCTGCAGGAGTGTTTCATTGAATACTGCATCCATGTTTCGAAGTTGCACTTACGCCAATAGAACCAATCATATCATTGAGCGAGTATTTACTGGAATCCCAGCGCTGTTGCTTCTTAAGGCCCTGACCATTGTCTTTGAAGAGCAATGTAGTAAATTCCAGCACGATTGTAAGGATGAAAAACGGGATCGCCTCTGCTATGAAATCAGGTACTTCCTCGTAGGTCGAAAACCTGGTAGAACTCGGCGAGACGATGTAAAACAGGCGACCAACTCCTGTTAGTACATAAGTTAGGGCGCTCCACACAGAAATCATTGTACCATTGTGTAAAGAAGTGGAAAGCGTGAGAAGTTCATATATTGCATCTACATGTTGACGTGACCAGCAATTTTAGCATGGATGGGTTCCTACCGTGTGACATTGTGCCCATAAATTACCATATTTGTCTTATGCTGTGGAGTCATCTTTTTTCAACATCAAATTGGATTGAGTAAAATTACCTACGGATATGGGTCTGTGTTTGTAATGCGAGGTTAAACAGGCCGAGATTCAAATACAAAAGCATATGATATGAAATTATTCTGACGGCGGTTTCCTTGCTCTACCTGTCTCACCGTTGAACGTCCGGTTGGGACATTAATAACACAATAGCTAAATGGAGAACTTTTAGGTACAAGGTGGCTTCTCATCTCACCTGACTCTCACGTCTGTGAGAAAAACACGAGCTACTATGGACGCTTTGGTTTCTCAGTTGGTTGCGCATTGTAGTTTAGCATCCAATTGTGTCGCATTTAGCATATATCTTTGCGATCTTCCTGTGCACCCACAGATAGAGGTTTCTATAGGTGGTGACTTACACTATACATCGGCTATTGTTCCTGGGATAAGGTACTAGGGTACAATCCTGTCTCTCAATTGATATTTTGGCGTGAATACGGCGACTAGGACGAATAAATAATGTAAAAGGGCCTTGATGCCCTTCTTTATTAGTTACTCTATCAAGTCCTTTGCAATAGGTATCCGAAATTGAACACACATGCCATATTAGGTAAGCAGAATTTTTTTTTAGCAGTATCGCCAATAGCGCTGTCGAGCTCTGTTTTCTTATTTTCTTTTGTTTTTATTTACATGCGTGACATTAGACAGCCTTTTCTGTTGTTTTGGTAGGAGCGCATCTTTGAGCCTTTATCGTATACGAGGTGATGAAAGAGTAGTGCTCGCTATCATTAAATAAAATGTCTTTTCGCTGGAGCAATCACTAGGGGCGTTCTATAGGGATCCTCCAATTCCATTGAAACCGAAAGATTATCGATAAATATTTACTATGTCCCAAGAATTCGTGAAACATGGCGCTGCCCATTGTTATCATAGTGATGTACTATTTATTGGACGTATTTTTATGCCAAGTTTGCGCTGAAAAGGATTGAGTATACACTTGTTAGTACATAAATTGGCGACATATTCATACTATTTTACATCAACTTGACCCATCGATAGACACAAAATTCGTGTAGATTGACATAAACACACATTTATGATCAGTAAATGGAATAACACTTGATACGACAACTTTTGCCTACCTTAAGGACGGGCGAAAAGCCCCATCACAGCCAAGACGGTTCGGGACAGAGGTCTTGCAGACTAAATAACGGGCAAAAATACATGAGCGATCATGGATGCTTATTTCATCAAAACTTCATACTGGGAACGTCAAAGAAAAGCAGAGCCGAAGAAAAAAAAAAGATCCATGCACCTCTTTAGATATCCATATCTCGCTATCTAAAACAGATGCCTTTTTCTTAGGAGCCATACCAAATTCCCCGGCCCGGAGATCAACAAGGTTTAGGGTAATTTCGATGGGTATGCGGTTGTGCATGGTATGGCCCTAAGGGATCTGGTATAATGAATCGTTTTGCATGCAATCCGTAGTCCCGCTGGAGAACCTTTGAATAAACCCGTCACGTCTGCCAGCGTGTTATCAAGCTCTCGTGCGTGGTGCTTCGCGATCGTCAAATCATCGATCCATGTTTAAGAACACATTTCAGGTAAATTATAGAAAAACATGGTGCGATTCGTTTACCCTCTATATTAGTCAGGTTTCTTGTCCATTCTATATAGCATTGGGTAACGTTCGCGAAATAAAATGGAAGTTAAAAACACATTCAGTATTCATCACGTTTGTGGTTGTAGAAATCATCCTTTGCAGTTGTGGTCCGAGATTAGCGACGGAGAAGGATCACAAATCCAGCGCGTTACAGACGATCTAATAAGCTCTTCTGTGATTGAGATTGTCTCCCCTAACCTGTCAAACACGTACATTACCTGTCCCTCACAACTCAACCGCACGCTCGCGATAAAATTACCTTATCTTGTCTTAATCATCAAAAATCTCAACAAGTACTTTTCGTTTGAAGTCGAGGTTTTTGATGACAAAGGGACGAAGAAGCGATTCCGAGCATCCAATTATCAGAGTGTCACGCGCGTCAAACCATATATTACGACAATGCCCATGCGTCTAGATCCAGGATGGAACCAAGTCATATTTAATCTGGCTGACTTCGTAAAACGCGCATATGGCACCAATTATGCGGAAACATCAAGAGTTACGGTACATGCAAATTGTAGATTGCGCCGCATCTACTTCACCGACAGGATATACAGCGAAGACGAATTACCTGCGGAGTTCAAGCTCTTCTTGCCTGTAAGAATGAACATACATTCATCAGATGGAAGTTTTGATAACATAATTATTTAGGTCGAGAAAGCTACGTAGAGTGTGTCCTGTTCACAAGTGCCAGAAAGCAAAGTCGACCATCAGCTCATCGATAGGATGGCATACGATAACCAAGAGGCCGCTTCTTTTCTTGCTTATTTTGTAAATACATCATGTAACCCCTACATTATATTCTCGGTAACACTACGGTGTTGTTCCTGACACAATGTACTGTGATAATGCGCAGTTATTGTAATCATAATGAGAAAAGCAGACTATCATATCCTCACATACAGCGAACTCTTCTGCTAGGAAGACCGCTTGGTACTGTCTCCAGATCGAAGGCACATCACCGAAATAAGAAATGAATCGGCACGACCATCGCAACGACTACTCCAGCAAATTTATGTAATCACGATTAAAGTATTATACAAAAGGGCGCATATTGAGTAACTACATGAACCTTCCGGTCCCAGATACTTTCGCTGGGTGCCACTTGAAGCTGCAGCACTCGCTGTATTTTTTGTCCTTATACTATGGGTAAGATAGAAATCCAATAAAGCCATGCGTAGAGATCTCCTGAATCAAGAAATAGATGGGATCGCAGGTGGTACTTTACCTCGGCAACGTCTGCATATCCGCATAACCAATTGTACTACTTATCTTTATCTTCGTTTAACCACGTATCGTATACAATGAGGTCTCATTAGATCTCCTTTAATGATAGAGTTGATTGAGACCAGCGATACTCAACAGCGGTAGAATTATCGTTCATGTATATTTCATAGATAAGATCAAATGGCTCGTTTGCTACTTAGATTGCTATGCGTTTGAACCTTCTCCCAGTAACATCTTGCGCAAAGTCTCATCGGAAACATCTGTGTCAACGATAGTTGCACCGAGCAGTCCGGCTGGTAGCTTCCCTCGGTTAATTTCAGCCTTTTCTTCAACTACCGGCGTCTCATCTAGTTTTAGGTCGTCAAGCTTCACGTCCAACGTCAATACTGGCGTATCATCGTCATCGTCATCATTATCATTGTGCTCGTCTTCGTGATCTGTGTATTCCGCATCATCCTCAGATTCGTCCTCGGAATCACTCACAGTAATCGAGAACCGTAGATCTGTCTTTGTCTTCTCCTTGTTAAACTTCTCTACCAGATCATTATCGACTGGCTGAAGCAGTTCTGGAGTGGCAACCACCGAATTGTTACGTGTAGCAATTGTACAAATGATGTCGGCCACCACCCAAGGAAAACTCACAAAGGATCCTTCCAGAGACATATCTCGGCGTCGTTCATCTGGGTGATAAGTTACATAGTACCATGCGGCAGCTTTCGTTTCCATTTGTGATTCAGTATGTTTTCCAGGTATGTTATTAGGTCCCACTCCATCGCAAAACTCTGCTCCAAAACGTTTGCGCCACAGCTTACACATCGCATCTATGGCGGACATCAGCTGCTTCTTCGTTTCATACATGCTTTTCCGATTTGTTTTCTTTGTCCATTTCATCACACAGCCGGAGATAATCTCTGCTTCTGTCTGGACACCGTACTGATTCATCAATGCAGAGAGGTAGCTATTGTATTTACATTTCGCTTCACGCGCTTCCACAATATATTTTTCCATGCCATCCAATCGTAGTCGCACGTCATATTCCGTTTCGCTGATCAAGTTCGACTGATAATCCTTGTACTCCGTCTTGTCGATTTCTCTAAATATATGACCGAGTACTTTCTTGGATCGGTACGACTCTTTATCCTTCTTTTGCATGAAATCCGGGAAAATACCAATACGTAAATCGTCTGTAAAAGGGGCCGGTCTTCCTGACTTGGGAAAGTCTAAAAACAGTGTTCATTTCTCTCTCACTCGTGTCGTCTGCTTAACTTACCCACAGCCATTGACTGAAGCTGAGCTAAACGTCTACAGTTTCCATCCAATGCCCCCTTCGCGGATATATCGGCCATAGCTAGATGAGCATTGGCTATCTGACCAAGGTTATCGTTGTTGATGTAGTTTACGAAAAATTTCAGGATATCCACTATCTTCACGTGGTCTACTTCCTTCGGCGGTTCTGGTGTATAATCCATCGGTTGCGCATTACGTTTTGCAGGCATGAGTCTCTGATCCCATATGATTCTACAACGCTTTTCTATGAGCATGATGCCAGCTAATAATTGCTTAACCTACGTGTAGTCATCGCCATCCAAATCACCTCCTGAACACATACTGGGGACGTCGCGGTACCCTTGTGCCGAGAACACAATGACATCGTAGAAGTGCCGAAGCTTGGGGTTGTCTACAGCTGTAACAACGCGAATATCACCTGGGTGGAAGCACGGATTTCGGAAAACAATGCAATCGCCCGTAATAACTTGTCGCGCCGTGGCTCTTTGTTCGATAGAAAGATCAGATATCTGAACAAACACTTCATTTTCTTGAAGGGTATTTGTTTCATCAAGAATGCCCATAAGAAAGGCACCTTTTCGTATCGGTATTTTCGCCTTCTTCTTCAAATCCTTCAGCACATTCACACGGAATATCTTAAGATAGTTAATCAGATAAGGGTCGAATTTCTGCAAAAATCCAGCCCTGACAAGTTGGGCCATGGAGCGCGATCTTCCATATTCGTCTCCATTGCTCAAAAGCATATCGATCGCCGTCGTTGGGTTGCCAAGCATTTTGTTCACTGCAGAGACCGCATCGTACAACATCGTCATGAACACTTCATCTTTCACACCCAAGCAAGATAGCAATGTAATAGCTTGTCTATTCAAATAGGCTGGTATAAATGTCGATGTCCGTATGACTTCTAGCATGGTATGGTCCGACTCAAATTTAATTTGACTTGGGCGCAGTTGTACCTTCCGTCCACGCAAGTAATTGGATATAGATAGTACGCCCTTGGCACCGCCCAGACGAATTTGGTATGCGCTGGGTGTTGTAGGTAATTCCATTTGCCGTGCAACCTCTCTGCCTAGCTGGGGTGAGATTTTGCCAACGCCATCCGAAAAAGTGAAGCCGTTATTGGTAATGTCATCAATGTATTCCACCTCTCGTGTAGTGAGCGATGTAATAGGCCTCGTGGAAGAAAGACACTGCAAAAAGAAAAACTTTACATCTTACCTACATGCCAAATAACGTATTACCTGTCCCATACGCACGGCATATTTAGCGACGACGTTGAGATGCGAGAAGTCTCCCATCCATTTGCGGATCATACTGGCACTCAATTCTTTGGTAGGAGAAAAGAACCAACAGCCATGTTCACGTAATTGAGAACTTGAGAACGCCAGAAAATCATAACGCCGTGTCCCGATCTGGATGCCGTTTTGTAATATCTTAAAGATACGAGAGTAAATGGCGTCGTTTCCGGTTGCACTGTAGGAAGGACTTATCCTTCCAAAGTCTTCTTCTACGAACTGAACTCGTAAAAATCGGTCCTCGTATTCTTTAAAATGGCGGATAATGCGATTTGACGTTTCAACCGTTGGTCGTTGTAGGTAAATACTGGTAGGTGTTATCAGCACTTTGTGGATAGTGGCACAGTATGCTGGAATTTGGGGCTGGTTAAGGACCTTCATGCCCAGTCTTTTCCATAACCCCTGAAACGCAGCTATTGGTACCCATACTCTCTTCCTTTCTGCTTCAATCAGCGATAGAATACCATATGCAACCGTCGGCTCCAATGATTGTAACATCTCATAAAAGTCATCGTCCATACTGTACTCGTTTACCGTATGATTTGTGATAATTGTTTCGAGCATGTACAGCACAGGAAATGACAGAAGTTTTGCTCTTCCAATGTGCGAAAGAGGTTCTGGTAACTTTGGCCCATCCTTCACCGTGTATTTTGGATTAGCATGATCGAGTTTAAGAAGATTGTATTGTGACGCTTCCTGAAGGAAGTTTTCAAACGCATGCTGGAACTGCTCCGATGGATTGAATTCGATCCGGTAGACAATCCATGCACTTAATCTGATCTTGTTTGCTGGTGGGATCAATGTAATAGGTTCTCGGACAGGAGAATGAGTTGCTGGCATGAGAACAATAGGAATTTCTGTTACTCTTTCCCACTGATTTCCGCTTCTCATTCCTTGATTCGGTCGATCGAAATTTTTGATTTGCTTCCAGAAGCGTGCGGGATACTTCAATGGGATTGTGAACGACGCTGCTCCGCTAAAACGTTCCAAATTGAAGTCATTGATCATATCTTTGAATCTGAACATCATCTTATATCTATCCTCCAAATGATTAAAAAGGATCTCTACGTGACGCAGGTTATAATCAATAATAAAGATGATGTCTTTCGTAGTCGACCATCCCTCCACGTAGTTCCTCCTTGATTGCATGAATCCCATTGAGAAATGTTCGGCAAAGAATCGAGCGAAGCGCGTGTTTCTTTCCGGTGGTTGTCGATAATCAGTAGATCTATCCATATCAATAATTTTCATTTTAACCATCTGGCCGTCGATTCTCAGTGGCGACTTCACGAAATCCATAGATAATGGTTTTTGCCTGTTCTTGTTAAATTCTTGATGCGTGGGTTGTACAGAACTTACGCAAACATCACCAGGGCTGTCCCGTCATGATTGCCTACTTCATCCTGGCCCATAGCAGTGCGCAAGATCTGCCCATATTTTTCGAACACGTCGTGAATTGTTTCCGGAGAAGTCCGTCGATCTAAATTTCGCACTAGGATGCAATAATTCCTCATGTCATTGTCGCGCAACGACACTTCTTCACTGATCCGAGCTTGTCCTTTTCCAGCTACACAATGCGTTTTAGCTTCTTTAAAAAAGTACGCGTCCGCACGTAAGTTAATTCCCAATGAAGCTTTACTCCGGGAGTACATGGTATGAAAAAACGGTTGATTCTGCACAGACACAGCGGTGTCGCAAAAACAAAAAATCGCAGGAAAGTCAGCGCCGGTACACAAGACTTAAACAGAAGTCTTACCGACTGTTTTAGCATACACGCCTCGCGGACAAGGATATTTTACAAAAACCTAGACCGTCTCGGACGCGATAGAAACGTGGCATATGTATTGACTACTTCTTGATTTGACGACACCAGACCATTTATTGGAGTCAGTTGTTAGTACATGAAAACAAACCGGTCAAACAGTGCTTACAGCTTCCGGAAGGCTCTCGGCGCGGTCTACAGGCATTCACAGCACGTTGTTGAGAGCGTAACCGAATTGTCAGCCGACAGAGGACTCAAAGGCTCGGTACCGATATTTTACTTCAATGAAGTCACCTGCAGTGGTGAATGAAGTCCACGAGAAAAAGAGATATAGCTAGTGCTCAGAAGATCTTGGATAGCTACCGTAATATATGTCCCAATCATTAAAAAGTACGGATTTACGTATTTGAGGCAAATTTATTTCGCCTTTGCTTATAGGTGGAGATAATGAAAGTTAGCGAACTGGCAGAAGCTCCCAATGAAATAAGCATCGACAATAAAGCTTATTATTTTATTATCGCAATAAGAAGCTTCACTCCCCACCACCAGCAAAGTGGATGGTTTGGGAGTGCGAGGGTAGGTGGCGCAACTACTGAACAAATCAGTTGGAAGATGAAATGATTAGAACGCCGACAGACTTGCTGGACAACTTTCGACAACTACAGCTGCATGTCCCCCAACCCAAAATCCACCTGGGTGATTATCAACAAAAGTATATCCAAGGACTACGCAATTAACTACACTGACATTGATTACAGACGGCCCCCCACCTAACGTCGATCAAAACGTTCTCTCGCTAGCTCTGTTGATGAGAAATCAATGAACATCATAGCTTGGTCCTATCTTACTTGTCTCTTCATCCTACCCTTTTGCTTCCCTCTACTCTCTTCTAGTGCTTCTCAGCCATTTGGAATGGTTATTGTTTAGTTCAAAGTAATTCTGCTGGGAACATCCTTCCATTGAACGATCGGTTCAAAATAACCATTGCCCACGTGACGTAGTGTGAGCCATGTTTTAAAACAGATCCCCGAAAGCGCGTTTGCTCACTAATCAGATCCACGATGCAAAGGGCTATCCAGCGTGCATTAGCATCACCATGTTTACGCGTTGGTAAACAAATAACGCGCCGTACGATTATTCCAACATACCGTTCGGCGATCGCTCTTCCTTGGCACACTACCGCATGGGCACCGAGCACCTCATTTTTTCATACCTGCCGATCCTTGCGACATGAAGAAGAACCTGAAGCTGTCGATCCAAAGCATCAAATGTTGATTGGGTTCACTTGCAAAGTGTGTTCAGAAAGATCCCACCATGTTATGAGCAAATTAGCATACACGAGGGGCGTTGTGCTCATTCAATGTCCCGGTTGTGAGAATCGCCACCTGATCGCAGATAACCTCGGCTGGTTTCGAGACGCTAAAACAACCGTGGAGGATCTCGTCAAGGAGAAGGGTGAAGGGATCCGCAAAGTGGTTGTAGACGACAAAGGAAATGAGCAGTTAGGGAACTTGATGGAGTGGTTACCAGAAATCAGTGAAGAAGAACGCATCAAGAAGGAAGCTGCTAAACAGGAAGCGGAAAAGTTGAAACTTAAAAAGCAGAAAGAAAATGAGTAAGCTGTGATAGCACAGTATTTGAAAAAAAAAGGACACGTCTTCTGTTACCATTAATATCTTACTATACCTATCCTCGCTATCTTCTTTTTCTTCCTCTCTGCAATTATTACATGTCTTTGCTCTTTTTGTGTAACCTTTTCAGAACATGAGAAAGCCGTTTCCTGTAGTATAACAATCATACTATTTTTCTTTTTCTTTTTTCTGTAAAATCTCAATACATTCTAGATCGACTCCCTGCACTTTGCTATATATCTCAGATACATTTAACGTCCATACAAAACATAACCCAATGCATCCTAATACAGCGTAAGCAGTTCATGATCTGAGAAGGTATCGCAAGAAAGATCACATTATGCCCTTATCCATTTTATCTGCTGCGCCATACCTCATGTACGGATGGGTATGAAGATGTTTCAAGTCCGTGAGAGCCGTTTTAAAGATTGAACACAGCTATTTCCGAGAGCGCGGCCTTCTCCGAGGTGTTCGGACGAAAAAAGTATATAAAGACAAAACTAAATACTGCTTTTATTTCTTCCTATGCTCTATGGCTAACCATACGCATGGGCGAAGTCTTGGAATACTTGAAAAGTATCAAATTTGCAAGCAACTTTTAAAGAGTTATGGCAATGTTACGTTAACTGCCGAACTGGAACACGGACCACGTTCAGACAATGCTGAACAGTTTTATCTTTCCAAGATTTGCCCTGCACTTACGGCACTTATACGCGATCATCCACAACTATGCACTGCCGTTGCGGACGTAGACAAACCATCGGTTCATTTTGTACATTTGACATCGCTCGATCTACGTCAGGTTCTACATTTTGTCGAGGAGCCTTACTGGGAGATGCAGGCGGAGCTTATAGAGAGGGAATGTCGTCAAGAGTTTGATCTGAGAAATACCACGCTACCTCCTTGGCGTCTTCGTGTTAGCTTCCATCCCGAAAAGAAAGACAGGTGCTGTATCATATTGGCGTCGCACCACGTTATTGGAGATGGCATGAGCCTGTCGATTTTCTGGCAAGAATTTTTGAAGCACCTTAATTCGACAGCAGCAGAGGAACAACCTACATACAAGATTGAAAGAACAGCAGAACCTCTGCCATCTCCCTACGAAGAGCGGGGTTCGCCTGTGAGCAATACATTAGACTTAGTTCATTCGCTATGGAAAGGGATTTTGAAAAACGTACCTTTGGTTGGATCGATGTTTAACACGAGACGCTGGCACGGCGACTTTCCTGTTTCACCAGACGATAGACATTGCACAGTGGTACGAATGGCGCAGCCAGATAGCAATTTATGGAAAATCTTGACAGAAAAAGCCAAAGAACGACAGCTGTCTGTCCATGCGGTTGTCTATGCTGCGATCGCACTGGCATGGGCGGAAGTTTATACTGAGCAGCTTGCAATCGAGCTATGTACAGCAGTCAATTGTCGGCCTCTTTGCCAGCCACCTGTACCAAAAAGTGAACTAGGAAACTTTGTTGGTATTTACCCTCTAACATGGCAACGACCGTTTCCCAATTTTTGGACCTTCGCGCAAAATTACCACAAGGAATTACAGTGTAACAAGATTACCGCAGCCAAACATTTCGGCTACCTCAAGTCTCTGCCTATATTCCCAGAATCTTACAAGGAAATGTGGTATAAAGTACGACGCGAAAATCCGATGGGGAGAAGTGGTGGTATAGTGGTTTCAGATCTTGGGCGATTTGAAGCCTATCAGAACGCCTGGAAACTCAGGTCCCTATGGTTTTGTCAAAGTGCGCATACCTACACGACCGTCATCTCAGCCAATTCCATTACAGTGAACGGTAGTTTGCATGTGGCGATCGCCTGGCAAAGTGGGGCGGTAGATGAAAAGAAGGCTGATATGGTTGTTTCAATGTTCCTACAAAAGCTGAAAGACGCAGTGCTATAAAAAGGAAACATTATTTTCATTGCTGTCCTACTTAATTCAGAGAATTCAGAAATAGATGAAATCCCTGCCTAAATCTCTAATTTACCAAACACTCGCTTGGCTCTTTTCTGATGCTCCGCCAAGGATCCTCGTCTAAAGTATTCGATTCAACGCTTTACCACAATAAGCCACCACAGGTCAGGTAACTGATCTCATACAAGCAGATACGTCTAAGTTATTTCCTGCGATTCACTTGTATATATGATAATTCTTAGTCAAACACGATTCGTTTTCAGTGGGCTCGAGGTGACCAACCAGGAAAACTTACTCACAGTGTTTCCTTCTACGGTAGATATGGAGAAAACAATAGCGTAAAAAATTAAGCTGTCTTCATCACGTTCAACATTGGTATCACTTCAGGTATATTAGTTCCCTCCTCAGGGAAATTTTCATTCGAGAAACGACAGCGGAAAATTGAACTTTAGCAGATTTCTAAATTTGTTGGATAAAGTCAAGTGTGGTGTACTATATGCTAATCTATTTTATCCATTCATATATATCCATATCGTACCTTATGTGTGTCGAAACATGGTATTTCAAAGAGCATTGCTATCCTTTGTTCCATCATAGCCTTGATAAAGCGATTTTCTTAGGGACCATAGGTGTTACACAATCAGGAACTATTGTAAACAGCAATTTTCCTTGCGAGCTATGGCAGTATTCCCGTCTTATGTATTATAACAATCGTTCTATCCTGGTGTTAATTGAAGTGTCTTAGTAAAACTAAAGTTCTAGGGTAAGGTTTAGGGTAAGGTTCTAAGGTGATCTGCTCTGTGCAACACCTATGGTCCCTAAGAGCTCTGTTCAGAAAAATATACAGAGTGAAAATCATTTAGCTCATATATTTTTATACTGCTATAACAACTATCAAACAGGTACGTAGGTTATAGATGGCGATTGAAAGGCGTTTGTCGCCGTACGCAAGGCTATTTGGAGTAAGAAACCTGAAATTTGCCTGTACTTGACGTTGTTTGCGAATTGAAAATCCTTGAACGCAGGCTCCCCATCTATGAGTCGGTTCTTCTTCTTCTCCTAACTCCCGTTATTGGTACTGAATGTCGTTGGTAAGTGCTCTCGTAGAAATCATTATACATGCTCATAACGGAGGATGGATAGAACAAAACTGACAAATAAAGCTACGACCAGTTTTCAGCGCGGCAAAGAGGTTCCGATAGAATAACGCGTAAGTCTGACGGTTGCTGCTAGCTTCCTGTATTAATTCTCAACGGTAATTTAAGGAGACATCGACAAGAATCTCTGGCTCTGCTGAGGTTAGCCCGTCGAGCGGCCGAAAACGCAAACCAGAAAGATCATGCGACCGTGGTGCGGTTGATAAAAACGGAAATCTTGTTCCCCATACTATGCGGCATACACACAGGAGTTGCTTAAAACATCCAAAACGAAAAAAGCCGAATATGCCTGCGGAAGGCGGTGAACCAGGAGACAATGATGAGGGCCACGATCAAGTAAGAAGGACTGATTTGTCATCAAGATCGGTTTTGAAACTATATGTCGCTCTGAACCAATAAATGCTGCCGTTTTAAGATGCTGTTGAGCGTACAACACAAGTAGGTTTTGAAGCAATGAAATTGGTCCATCTCCATGTAGTACGACTTCGACAACTTAAGGGCGTTGTTCCTCGGCTTAATCGGAACTTTTTCCGTGCCTGCTATAACGCAGTAACATTACTTCGGCCGACGGTCCATCAGGCTGGGCCAATTGATGATCCAAGACTACGGCAAACGTTTGATATATGCAGTTCTCAGAGACCTGCAGAGATACCATGGACCCACAGAGCTGGTTTAAACCAGGTGTTCGAGTACGCTGCGAGACGTGGAGTGACCAATCCATTGTTGCACATATCCGTCCATTTTAACAAACGGGTTAAGCGTTGGTTCTTCGTTCGCCTTGGGACGTGTCATAACGCGAGACACTGTCAAAGAAGCCCATTTATGGCATATCGCCGAGGCAGTTGTCGAAGTTCTATCATCAGAAGCCGTATACGACTTGAACTATTTGGACGAGGAAGAAGCAGAGGAAGAAATAGGACATTGGACACATCCTACTTCTGTGCGTCAAATCGTCACGTTCCGGGGAATGCCAAGTTTTACACACAACGAATTCAGATCTATGCAAGAGATTTACGACCACTTATGTGGCAATGTTGGACCGCTGCCCGTGACAAAGAAGACATTAAAGAAGCAATATACACGAGTATTCCCCTTTTTCTTATCAATGCTGGATGATCTTAAAAATGTTCTTCGTGCTGTTACAATCGCACAACCTGCCAAATGTTCCAGCCGCCGATGGGCATCAAGGCTTGTCGAGAAGCTGACTCAGAAATGGAGAATACAGTCCGTGGCCTTTCCAATGACCGAACGTAGACGTTTGGAGGCTGAAATTATCGAGGCCATCATACAAGTTTGGGTTTTAACAGGAGCCTTTCTATCGTTAACCGTCGACTCTGTCGCCTACCTGACATCTAAGGTCCGTCGAACAAGAGAAAAGACCCGCAATGGTGCCTTCCGATCTAAAAAATTCCTACGACGTCGAGGTCCCAATCGTCTGTGTCATGCGGTACCACAGCATTTTTTCACACAGCGATACATTGATATCGACACCGAGGATATTCGTGAGTTACTGCTATGTGCTACTAGAGACAATCCGGCTGCGCACCGACAGATTGACTCGAGACATGTCTTTCACGTTAACAGGATCAGGTGGTGGACAGAAGCGTTTGATTTCTCCAGACACCGTGGCATCCAGGAGCCTGGCTCTGAAGACGAAGATCAAGCTAGACATCAAAAGTGGTTCAAGTGCCATATCAGCACGGACGGAATTGGCACAAGCGTACTGTATATAACAACCAAACGGCCAAAACGAGAGCCGTTGAACCCAACCAACGTACCTATTGGCCTTCACACGCGGGTGATTGGGGCAGACCCAGGAGTGACGGATGTGGCAGTTACAAGCAATGCTTGCGTTGGTCGAGAACTCGTCCCCAGACAAAACCTGCATATATCTGCGAAGGAGCGGCACGAACTCGCCTTCCACAACAAATCCTTCTCGCGCCGCCGCACGCATCATATCCACAATCCCGACACACAGGAGATCCAACCAGGGATTACCGCATCAAAGACGGTGAACCATCAAGTGTTTGTGGAGAGCTTACCCTCCACTTTCCGCGCCTCGAGCGTCTTTTCCAATTTTATACCTGAGAACGGACGTTGAGCTGGAACACCTACCGTTGATCACAGCGGGCACTTCATAGACTGTGTATACGCGTGAGAAGCGATACGAACAGGAGAGAAGACGTCGTTGCGGCGTATGGAAGTGCGAGATTCAGTCATACGCAGGTTGAACATCGATCAGTCCCTGTCAAGACTTTTCGCCGCAAACTCTCGCAATATGTCAAGATGGTCTTCATCAATGAATTCAAGACCAGCCAAGAGTGCTCCAACCTTTGCAGGCGTGGTCAGCATACACAACAGATTCAGCAAAGTATGTCCTCTGTACATGCGGAAACAAATTTTCTTGACCGGCCAGGACCAGCACTCCACGCTGTGAAACATTGCCAAACATGTCGCACAGTCTGGAATAGAGACGTGAACGCCGCAAGGAACATCCTCCATATCTTCTGGCACACACGCGACAACGACGGTGCTAGGCCATTTGAATTCGAAAAGCAAGCATAAAAAGCCGCGGGGGGGGGTGTCCTCGGAGAAAGCCCGCCCCATGCTTACATCTTCGGGTATGTACTCTCATGTGTAATTCCTTTGGATTACCTTTTAATCCTACGTGGCGGTTGAGGAGCTTTTTGACCGCTGCAAAGAGCTGTAAGGCAAGCAATGGAGGCAAAATCCAGAATAGGTCACTAACGCTAGATTTCTTGTCCAGATACTAGTAAGTTATATACTTAACTTCATTAAACCCCATTGCGTTTTGTTGATGCTGTATCGAGTTTATTGAGATAAGCGCTCTCGTACTAGCTGGACAAACACCTGCAGTAGCTTAGATGTCAAAATAACGTTACAGTATTGCCGAACCAACCGGCTGGACGAGCGTCCAAGTTTGACCCTTTATGTGGCTAGTCACTCGCAAGTAGTCGTTGACTAGCAGGTCCAAGAGAGAAAAAGAAAGAAACGATAGGTCAGCATCATGTAAAATGTACGGAATACACAGCCATTCTATCTATTGAAGGAATCAATGCAGTTGTGTAACACAAGTAATACATAAACTGCACGCAACGTGGATCCAGGTATCAGGTAAGTTGCGCGGTATTATTAAGCGAATGGGCATTTACGCATATTGATGCTCCTCGTCCTTATCTTCTCTCCTACGGATCGACCTGCTTTTCGCCTTTGCCTCTTGCCCCGCACTATCAAGGCTACTTTTATATTTATTTCTCAGCGATCAGGCTAGGACAGGCATGCTAATGAAGGCAGCAACCACAGACATATGATAAAAGTACAAGCTTTTCATCGAGCGTCTACGGTGCCTTACGAAGGAGACAATTAGTTCCGCACGGCTAATATCACCATGATTTCCCGCTACAGCTAATGTCTTCCTTTTTTCTTCTTTCTTTTGTGATGTACATATGCTGTGGTTAGCTAGCAAAGACATAACTGTCCAGATGTCTCACTACTGGAATGCATTGAAAGAAAAGAAAAAAAAAACCATGAGATTTTATGTCGGAACGCTGTTCCGGAAGATACACAAAGATGACTCGGGAAAATCGCGCGATCGAGTTCAGCTTCCGCTGTAGTCTCTTTTCACCTTGTATGATGGTTAAGCACTGTATCAGTATCTCGATCAGTACCGTTATAGCACAGTACATTCTTGGAGCCTTTTCTCATATTTTCCGTTAGAGAACCTTCGTCGATTGAAGACGATCGATATCAGAGACCAAAACGGGCTCGCAAACACACTCAATGATCAGCAGAGTCGTGGTGTCCTTTGGGCTAAGCAAGCGTAACCCTATTTGACATGATAATGATGGCGACAGCGTGTTTCGCCTAAGGACAGTGAAGTACACGGTAAGAATCACAATAAAACGATAAAATGTCGATAATTCAACACCGGTTTGATGGAAGTGCTAATGGAAAATGGATCAAAGATTTGCTTCATCACCTTATTTAAAGCACTCTACGCAGCGTTGAAACCATAGAAAAATATCCACCAAGTGATGGATTTTTGTTGCAGAAAAATGAGCAACATGCCCACATCAATGGATGTCCAACGCGATAGGGAAAAAGGAACAAAGTGTCAAACGTGGACTTACCTAAAGAGTCCCAATTTGAACCTAATGAGGCGCTTGTGAGACTGGCTTGAGAAGCATCGCGCCAAAAAGAGATATTTTGCATGTAACGCTAGTAGCTCGCAGATATATGATGACGATGACGATGACGATGACGATGACAACGCCAGGTATCCAAAATTCATCGCAAAAAATCATACAATGTTTGGTGATGTATTCAATGTATGCGAGTTTATGTTTGGACCTGAATGAAGCGATGTGTAGATGAGCGGAGTTGTGCCGGTGTATTTACATCTTTGGCGGGGAGCGTACGAGGTAAACAAATAGACTGTCTACAAATTTATTTTGAGTATAGGGAAAGAAAGGAACGAGGATAAAAATTAAGCAAGGAAGAGTCATATAGCAGTGTTGTGTCGAAGTTTTTGTCTAATTAGTGATAAGATCTCGGGACCGTTAGAGCATGCGCTGGTGGTGCGGAAGTGACGCCCCCTTGCATCGGACCTTGCAAATTCCATTAGACAACAAGGACAGACATAAGGCTTATATCCGGTGTGAACGCGAAGATGTCGTTGAAGGTCGTGACGTCGAGTGAAGGAACGTTTACAAAAGGAACAGACATGTACCTGAGTATATTTCTTTGTTGCGGTAGTACTATCTTGACTGGCATCCAAAGTGGTCGTGTCAGGGTAGATAAAATGAATGAATCGTTGGCCGGAGGAGTGATTTCTGTGGGGAGTAGTCTTCATAGATATAGAAAAGGAGGGTAAAAAGTGGAAGAAGTGGCGATAGCGCTTATTCTTGTTGCATCGTCGACAAGGTTTTTAAGCTACCAAGTAAAGCAATCTACGGAATAGCTACGAAAATGGTAACTGCTTCTGACCGTTTTTCGTTTACAACTATGGAGCGCCTCGTCCTATTATTTTTTATTTTATCTGTCGGTTACTTGTTTCTTTAGAAGGATAAAGTTTGTGCTGCGTATCCACACCACTTCCGTGAAAAAAAAAATTCGCGTTGCTCCTCGTTGATATAACTATCTCTTTGCCATAATAACGGTATCGTACGCAATGCATTGCCTCTCTATTGCAGGGAAGACTCTTTTTATATTGGAGTCCGCACGTTCTAAATACTTACGCGATCGTGTTAGACAGCAATTCTTTAACAGCGTTCAATCTTACTTTACTTCCGATTATGGCTTGAATAAAGCCACATGCGACGGTTCAAGAATAGATGGAAGTATGGGTACATTCTACCTCGTGAGATAGAAACTAATCAGCTTAATTTACTAGATATACAAATATTTGCCCGTTGAATCCAAGGAATACTTCGTGTCCGGGTGACCTGACCTTTGTATTAAGGTACCTCAATGATGGTTTCTTGGTATCCTATCGCAAGGAGTAAGAGTGTCTTGAGATAACGAAAATATTCCATTAAAGCAAGAATATCCCTTTTGCATTGAGGTATTTAAGTGGTGGTTCCCAGTATCTTATCGGCAGCAATAAAAGCGTTTCAAGATAAGGACAGGTTCCACCCAAAATGATTCGTATTTAAAGGTATGCATGTATCTTTTTCTTCCCTTTAGCTCTGTTTATCTTTAACGTCCCTGGCAACGATGTCAACTTTTCATTACATATACGAGATTATTCATGTTACTTTTATCTGCCATTTAGGCTGCATGACCTCTGTTCCGAACTGTCTTGGCTGCGTTGGTGCTTTTCGCCCTTCACTCAAGTAAGTAAATGTTGTCACACACACACTCAGTATCACTAATCTTCCGGAATAGATCGCTAGATGTTGCATCGCTTCAAGTCACCTGCAGTCGTCAAATCCAAGCGTGGTCGCGCCATGGAAGCCATCGTACAATCACAACCGCCCCACCGAGTCAGGTGCGGTGGCAGGATGTCACAAATGCATGGCAATACCCCTCGGGGGTTAAGTAAGATGACATCCAAGTAGTATTCTTTTTACTAAGCGTGAATTATTGTTTTATGCTGCTTGAATAAATTCTGTGTCCATTGGAGGGTCCAAGTTCATGTAAATTCATCGATACTCTGACAAAAAATTGATTCTTAATGGATACAAATTTACTTAAAGTAGTGTAAAAAGTAATTCAATAGACAGCATACATCCTATCATTTTGCCAAAAAAGAAGAACGAAGAAAGAATTTTCCAGATTAAAACCGTCTGTTCACAAAAATTTCTCGTGCATGTCACAAACTCAATTTGTGGGGTATCACAGAAGTAATTTTCCTAACATTTATAGCTCAATGGTATACGATCTATAGGTTTCGCTACATGCACCCCAGGCGCGCCCATTTACGTCAATCGTGAAATCAGAAGCTCATTGGACGCATTGCCGGTTAGTACCGCTCTTCGGGGGTTTCGCAAAAAATATTGTTGAGCCCTCCGGATAGTCGAGAGGAATCAAACAACCACATGTCTAACGAAGGGACCAGTATGATGGCTTTTTAAATGCCGTATCAATCTATGAATGAGCTTGAGATAGTCCCGACCAGTTTTTGTATTCCTGATCGCCTAAGGTCGGTGGCCTTCGCCATAGACTCTGGAAATTTTCTGCTTGGGTATTTGAAGAGTAGGGAACGCTACTGATCATTTGCGTCTATGGAACAATGTGTGCTTACCAAAAGGACACTGGTCGGCCCAACACCTTGCAGAGGATTTTGCAAAGTATTGTTGTATATTAGCAGGATAGATTCTGTGGCGGTGGAAGCGTGATCTAAAAGAAATAACTGTAGTTAATTGTTCCTCGACCTAAAAGGTACGTTCCTCTAGATGCGTTGTTGTCTGCATAGCCCTTGTGTAATGACTACCGCATGAAGAGGGAGCTTGCGTTACTTGGAAAGAAAACTATATGATCTCGTGCCACGTAGAAGAGTAAAATACTCACTTTTCTCTTAAGCTTTCTGTAGCCGATTCTGAAAAACACATAAACACAAATAGCTGATGCGTTCGATACCACATCATTTCTGTGGGGTTTGTCGCCATTAGCGGGGATGTTTATTCCTCAGAACTTTGCACATTCTACATTCAAAAACAACACAGGGAGCTGCTACACAATTACCAGTAAGGTATGAAATAGTGCGGTTACTAGTATACATCAAAGGAAAAGTACTAACAGCAAACGGAATAAAGCAAATGCCTTCGGCATGCGATTATTCTCAGCTATTCATACCTTTACTGGTACTTGCTTTCACATAGAGTACGTGCACAATCTAGGATAGATTGTAGCCCTTGCTGGAATAGCTACATCGGTAGTACCTTAAAACCTTTCGAGCATCTGCTCCCGATGAGGTTCATAACTTAATCTATTAGAAAATGATACGTAAAGGGAAACGCAGATTAGAGCACAAACATACGGCGTTTTGTCACTATAAAAGTCAGTGGCTAAACTACAGAAGTTTCTTTTGATATGCATGCTAAAATCACAAGAAAGTATGTATTGTAGCATGTCCTGCTTCGGAAGTACTTGCTTCTGTAAGACCTGTGGTGGTCAGCTGAAGATTTGAACAACCGTCTGCCGCACACTGGGCACGTTACGTTCCTAGCTTGGTTGTTGAACGTTTTCATTCATGGTTGCTCCACCATCTACAATGACTTCCCTATGCGATTAAGCTCCTCGCCTATGGCTTTACGTCAAGTCCACGTTCACTCTCACCAACGATAATTTCTCTGCCTATTCTCTATAACCGCGGACCCTCTTCACCACGCCGTGCTCTACTTCTAATTTTCCTTGTTCTCTTTTTTTTTTTTTTTTTTTGCTCTAGTGTTTTCTTTTCCCTCCTCTTGATAAATATATTTTCCGCGCACTTTGTCATAGGGACATTTTTGTTATTGGATGTTTTCTTTGAGATAGGGTCGGAATGAACACCCTAATCAGCACAGCACTCAAGATCATTGAAAAAGGCAGTGAATATTTTTAAGAGTCAGGCTTTTTACACCACATTAAGCACATTTTTCGTCCATGTCCAATGAAGGTTGGATTAACGTAGAAAGAATCACTACCTAGCGCAGAGTTCATGTGCAGCTAAAGCCAAATAATTTAAACTAAAGCAGGACTGCATGCAAAATCCTATAAAGCGAGCCAAAAGGGTGGTTATAGTCAGTGTTGAATGAGCAAAAAAAAAAAAAAAATAACGCTATCTTTTTATAAAAGTATAGCCGGGATCAGTGATGTATGGAAGGTGGATAAGAGACAGATGTTAGGGCATTACTTTAACCGGTTCAGATCGCAGTCAGTACAGCGTTAGACAATGGGTACTTCTTAGTTACTCCAGAGTCTTTCTGTTTGCTACTCACAGATAATTCCATAAGCGTTACCCATAAACGGTTTACAACATTGGCATGTCGTCTGCGAATTTCTAAGGAATCCGCTTTCTTTTCCTTGATGACTTGAGGTTCATTTTCGCTTTCTGTATCGTCTTCCGTTGTGTCTTGGCAGGAGAGTTCGCGGAGCATGTCGGTCAGATCGGCATAGGGTGACTGAGTAGGGGTTTCTAAGGTCACTGTCCTGTGTGATGTGCATGAACAATGTGAGGATACAGATGATAGTGAAGTCCGTCGAGATGATGCTTGGGAAGAGGGTTGGTCAACTGGCAGATCGGTCGCTAAAAGATCCATTACTGGTTTGTACTCTTTGATTTGGGATGTCGGGCGCGTTGTTGAGACAACTGGACTGTCTTCCTTTTTAATTAACTCGGTCTTTTCTTCCTTAGGTCCTGAAGCGCACGTGTCGCGTTTTGGAGAGGATGTGAGGGTTGTGTCATTGTTGGAATTGAATACATTCAGCATATGAAGTACTTCTTTCTTGTCCTCGTAAGCTAAAGAAGTGTCTTTGACTGGTTTCGGTATGATGGCTTCCTCTTTTGTAGTTTCAAATTGATCATTGGGTTGTTGCTGCGCACGTGAGGGAGTTTGTGGTTTCGAGAAATCGATTGGCTTGGATGGTGTATGGGGTGTAGGCTGTACATCTGTCGAGCTGTTGTCGGTCTGTGGAGATTGTGCTGGAGCCCAGAAGCTGGCAGATATAACCGATTGTTTTTCATCTTCGCAAGATGTTGTAGAAGGTACAGAAAGCACATTGTGGCTAGTTGATTCCGGTGATACAAAGGAATCAAGGAAATCGCTGGATAAATCAAGTGTTGATATGTTATTATTATTCGTTAGTGACCATGAGTCCCCTTTGTCCGATCCTTCAAGCGATGGATATAATGGCTGACACGAATCAGACACAGTGACGTCTGATATATGAGTGGTTATGTAAGGATCATTCTGTGGTTGTGCAATAATTTCTGGGTAGATGCAAACCCCGCTCTCGATGTTGGCAGAGAGCTGTTCTAGCCAATTTTGCATGGTATTTATATCATCTTGATCGGTGACAGGAAGAGTCCAGTAATCTGACTGATGAATGACACGAGCGAGCGAATCCAATCTTTCCATCATATCTAATTCGATATATTTTAGATGGTTGTCTTTGCTTGTAACTTTGCTTACTTGTGTCATATTCGGGTGATAAATTCGAATTATGCAGTACATCTTGAAGTAGGTTCTGTAAAGGATCATGAATCTTTGATTCTCCCAAATCAGGAAAGCTGTAGGATATCGCGGAATCCTGGAAGCGCTCTGGTTTGTAGAAACTGTCGCTGCTGTAATCTGTTTCAATCAAGTTGTAGCTATCGTCGCTGTAGACACTGCTGCTTCTTTGTGTACTCGGGCTGCTTGCAGTCAATGGCTCAGACAAGTCGGAGCGAGCTTCAATAAAGGCATGAACAAGCTGAATGACACATAAATAGTACTTACCTTTTCCCGGGGGTGAATTTGTTGTGATAGGCGAATTCTGTGATTTCGTTGTGCGACGGCGACGTACTGGTTTATACCCAGGTTGATTGCTCATGAGTGATGCTATAATTAAGGAATCTGTGAGCATTTATAAATAAAAATTGAAGACTCACCTTGATGCTCGATAGTATGCGTTTTTTCATGTTTTTTCAAATCCTGTGGCCGTTTGAAGGCTTTTTTGCAGACCTACGTTAACTTTCAGTGATATTCGATTCGCAGGGAACGAGGCAAACATACGGAGCATGCATATGCTATGAATTAAACAGTTAGTTGCTTTCCAATTGACGGTCGAGCCTACGTTTTAGCGGCAAATGCACCTTTAGGTGACTTATGAGGTGATCTCGTTTCGCGGCAACTGCGCCGCAATTGTTCCAATGACAATGTAGACAAAGGTTGTTGGTTGCCTTTCGACCAACGTGCTCATCAGATAAATGTTGGTGTAGGTCTACAACTTCGTCGAAGGACTGGTAGCACCCCGTCCAGCGGCAAAGATGACAAGCTCGAGGCATAATGGTAAATAGAAATGATAACAGGAACAGCCCAGATTTCCATACGATTGCCAAGAAAAGGATCCGATCTTCGGACACACAGAACGCAGTCCATGCTCCGCCTTAGAGTGATTGAAGTTCCGCTGGTAAATCTGCTTTCATTACCAAGCAATTCATATACGTTTGGTCCATTTGCAATTGTTTGGTTACCTCCAAATTGTCTTATACTAAAAAGTAATACTTTACACGTTTTATACAATGGGTCTACTAGTATCCTATGCTCTTCTGCGTTGCGTTTATGCCACTGACAGGTTCCCGCTATCTGACACAAAATATGTTTCAGATAATGCGTGCGATAGAAATTTAATAAGGGGAGTACTTCTTTATTCGCTTATCTCTAATTTGAGAAAATATTTTAAGTAATAGTTTCAATTCATTACACATACAGGGATATTCATGTTCTTCTGTCCTTTTTCTTTTCTTTGGCTTTCGCGAAGTCTATCCTGAATCCTCTTGGCTGCGTGCGTGTGTAACTAAAGTTCGCCACGCAAGTAAATTTTGTCTCACCCAGCACTGCTCATTTTCCGCAATAGATCGCCGGATGCCGCATCCGCAAGACTTCTCTGCTTGCGTTACACACTGCATTGGCCTTATTAGCCAAGACGTCTCTTGCCGTCCCGCACTTATTATAAGTGCATCCGCCCACGGCAGAACTACCTTCGGAATAACTAAGACGATACTGAAGTACTATTCCATTACAACTATGAGCTCTTCTCTATTCCGCCAAATAAAACAGTGCGCATTGGAGCGATCAAGTTCATGTGAAGTTACTCGGAAAATCTTGCCTCTGTACTTAGGACTTTGTAAGCTGTACGTCGTAATACGAGATTTGTCAGATGCTAATAATGTCTCGCAAGGACAGTTCCTATAAATATTTCTTCCTTCATCCAAAAGCAGAATCATCCACTTAGGCCGGACAGCCGGTGGCGGAAGGGAACAGAAAGTCAAATGAGTAGAAGAGGTTCCTTTTTGTTGCTACCAGCCTGTCTTTCTCTGATATTATTCAAAGCATCGTTTCTATCGTGACATCATCAACGAACTGCCGATAATGACCAGAACCAGTTATATTTCACTGGGAAGGTAAGCGAACGTTGAAAGATGGAACGCATGAGCAGAAAGAATCCTTTAGCCAAGCTATCAATTAAAAAAATAGCTCACATAAAAGCGAAAATATTAAATTTACAACTTTAGCAGATGTGAGAGACGTTATGACAGAAAATTCATGGACAGCAAACTGTTTAGCTGTATAATTGTTGGAAGAGTATCCAGTTTTGCAACAATCGTCATTTAGTTTCTGCGCCTTCCCTTCAAAATATGGTTTTCCTTTTTTTTTTTTTTTTTTTGCGTATGAGAGTAGAATGTGATTTATGCAATATAGTGAAAAAAGATTAGCACGTATTATTCCTCCATTTCATTTAGTTCGTCATCTAGTTCGTCATCTTGTTCGTCATCCAGCTCCTCGTCCAGTTCCTCTTCTTCTTCTTCCTCCTGTTCCTCATACTGTGCGAGATTTTCCTGGGCTCTTTTCCTTGTGACCTTATAGTTGGCATCCTTTGCTAGCACCCTCAATGGTCGTTTCAATTCTTCAATTGGTATGTCTAATTCTTCATCTTCATCCAATGACAACGCTTCTCGCTGTTTATCCAGCACTTTGTCCAATTCCTCAAAGTACAGATCCATGATGTGATATCGAATCGCGTCAGGTTTGGTACGATCTGTCGGACTATGGATTTCTCAGTTATATTCGATAGATCGGCAAAGACTTACTGCAATGGTCCATCCAATAGCATCGTTGTGTATTCGTTAACCAATCCTTCGTCCCATTCCTGATCGGCTAATAGCTGAAATGAGTAGTAGATGACCCGCCGGAACAGCAAGTAATACTTGTCAAGTCTGCAGGGAGTAAGTTAATGGTTTCATTCTTACGAGACTTTCCGCGTCCTACCTAATTCTATCAAGACCGTGCCATTCTTTGCAGTGAATCTCCCAAAAGGCACTCAGAAACGCAACGGCATTCGATGATGGTATGTCCAATACAAGCGAGGCAAGGTCGTTGGCTAGAGCTTGTTGCACCAAAGGTTTATCAGACATCCAAAAGCCTATGCAACATATATTCAGTAACGACTACTCCTGTTAATTATCACGTACAATAAAAGAGTCCTTTCCACAGCTTTAACAAGTCTAATTTTGATAGCTCTGGGCCCGTAGATAAAAATCTTCGAAGCGATCGTACTGCCTTGTCACGATTCTTTTTCTCTGCAATGACGAAATGTGAGCAATAAGCTTTCCTTGCTACATTTTACCATTTGCCGCTAGCTGCTTTCCAAGGGGCAAGGCAAAATCGTCGCTGATCGCTGCTGTGGACATGGTTTATGTTAAAGAAGGACGAGGAGCTTATTTCTTCCGTCTTCAGAGCGGCGAAGCCACGGTGAAGGTTCGCTGTCACGCAAGCCACTGGGTCGGGCTGACAGTAAGGAAGGGGAACCTTGCTTTTTGGGTACTGACAAAGAAGATGTTTGGTCCATTCCGCCCATCATTTGTTGCTCAAGGAGGTTTACTCTGGTACAGTCCTCTTCGCCTATCAGTTATATAACCGAAGCTTACGACGTTCATTAGGAAAAATCCCTTCCGTATGTCCGGCTCGCGCAAGGCCAATGTCCGCAAGAGATTGAGAGATGTCGATCAAGTCATCGCCACTGTCGCTGAGTCTGGCGTTCAATGCAAGGCATTAACGGAGGCTCTCACTCTCCCCACTGAGGCCCAAATGACTCCAAGAGACAAGTACACAGTATTCAGCCGATATGGCTTAGGCCACCGCAAATCGTTCCATAAGGTGCCCAAATTTACCAAGAAGACTATGAGAACAAGCCCACCAGGATTTTAAAGAGTTGTATATAAATGATAAACTATTTTTTACGTCTTGTTTTCGAAGTTGCCTTTTGACTATCCTTGATATACCCGCAATCCTCCAAAGCTTTCCGTGCACAGTTATTGATATCCTTGAATCTGTCAGCGCCTAGCAAGATACCTACCAGATAGCCCTCGTTAGAATGGTAACCGAATATCCTAGGTGTTGGTTTTCTTACCCCCAAACCATCGACTAACGATAACCACAACATTTTCCACATCCAAAATTTGCATCAAATGTTGCAACCGCCCTTATACAACAAATTTTGAGTCGATTTATCATCCCGTGGCATTGATATAGCTCTTACCACCAGCAGCAGTTTCACCGTCATCATCATTGTCTTGAAGTATACGTCCATCATCCAAGACAATGCGGTATGCCATAATGTTGTGGGTTGCTCTGGCGATCTTTTTATTCTCCAGCAGCTTCGCCCTTACCGCATTTACTTCATCCAGATTATGTACTTCGGCTATGTGGGCTATAAATACAGATTTTCGATCGTGTAGTGACTCGCTGGAATAGATTTCTGGCACAGAGTTGCGGGTAGAAGTAGAAGCGTTTGGGGGTAATTCATATGAGGTTTCTTCTTGGATTTCTGGTTCGTCATCCAAAGTTTGAGCGTCCATTTGCCTCGTAAGATTATCGACGTTGTTTGTTGCGGGTGGTACCTCCTGTTCGAGGAACTCACGAAGCCATTCAATCCACTCGAATAGAACGACTTGGTTTGGCTGAAATAAAGCAGTAAACCCTGCATGGATTGCATCCAGCATGGGTTGATCTACCTTGCGGTCCCCACAATATACAGAAGACACTTCATAGATAGGCATATCTTGACTCGGGTATGTTGGAGGTAGAAAGAAACGTAAAACCATCAAGCGTGGCGATTTCAGTTCCGGATCATCGGCATCAAGGTTCAGGGCATAAATGTACGCATCTGGTGAAGTGGAATCCTTTTTAAAAGCCTCTTCTCCAAATATAGCCTCAAGGGCCAAGCATTCCTCCTGTTGTAATTCCCGGTTTTCACTAACGGAATCGGTCATACATCATACACCATGATTCACCCTTGCGAATATATCGCACGAAAAGCCACTGCAGATGTCAATCAAATTAAAGATCAGCCGGTTTCTCTCTTTTGCTATGATTGAGCAGTACAGATTAGCCTCCTCCAACACGGCTCATCACTTGTAAGCCGTACGAGTGAACATTTATCCGGATAGAGTGCGATAGCAAAGCGCATTGCTTGCAAACAGCTCTGGACATCCATGCAGAGAGATGTTACTTCACGCGGTCGGGACTTTAAATTGATGTTCATGGGCGTTCATGCAATACCATCCAGGGTAGGGGAAATGCTTCGACGCATCCAGTATAAAGCAGTTCGCTTGAATTAGATTGTTAGTTTTTAGTAACGTGTAATAGTAAGAATCTGCTTTCAGTAGCCAAATCATGCATGGTTAGACTCAAGAATAGTGGCTTAGAATACCTATTTCTAACGAAGATCTTTCTGCTCCTCCTTTGCTCAACCTACTTCATGGAAGTGTTAAAGCAATCGTTTGAAGAAAAGTTTCCAGAGATCAGGCAATCCATTCTGGAAGCTGATTTCATATCAATCGATGCTGAGTTTACGGGTAGAAGATATACAAATGCTAAGGAGAAACATTCATTCTCATGGAAGATTTATAGGTTTGACAACCCCATTGCAAGGGTTTTCCCATTTAGACGATATGGAATTGCGCTACAACAAGATACGCATGAGTGTTAAGGAGTACACCATTGTTCAGTATGGCGTTTGCACATTTAAGCGCATCGGCAGCAGTTACGTAGCGAAACCTTACAACTTTTATATCTTCGGTTGTGATACAGACAACATCACCAGTTCACGATCTTTTCTGTCCAGCGCCAGTAGTCTAAGCTTTCTACGAAGTAACCATTTTGATTTCAATAAGCTGATCGATGGAGGAATACCCTTCTATAACTTTCCGGAAGAAGCTGCATCGTTTACAACAAGTCATACAACAATAATCAAAGAACTACCTGGTACTAAAAACAAGTTACTCGAAAAGTTAACAAATTTCTATATCTGCTGTAGTAATGACCATACGCCAACAAAGAGTGATGAGTGTTATCAGGTACGAAGCGGGGTAAATTTTAGACTGACTTAACGAATATCCAAGAGAGCAAATTAAGCAATGGTTACAAGGATCCACATACAGACCTTTGGTCATCCAAGCAAACAATTCAAGCATAAAGGCACATATACGTTATGAGCTTCAAAGCTCGTAAGTATCATTTGTCCATTCACGCTATGATTAACTTCGCTATAGTGAATATAACGGCTTTCTCGAAGCGAGAGTTAGAGATTCGAAACATGTGGAAATCCACAAACTTAACGACGAAGAACGAAAAAAACGAAGGATGAGCCGGAAGGTACATGTTGTTGAAGTGGCGTCGTAAATTGATCGTTCGTTGCTTAGGGTCCCAGCTTAAATTTCCGGAGAGTTATTGAAGTCATTAAGGAAGCTGGTTGCCCAGTAGTGGCGCATAATGGAATCTTTGACTTGTGTCACACGATTGAGCAGTTCTGGACGCATTTGCCAGAAAGTATTACAGAGTTGAGAGCTGTAGCATTAGATATGTGGCCAAAGTAAGTCCATGATTTCGTAATCACGCCTTATTGACAGTGGCGTAGTTTCGTTGATACCAAGTATCTTGCCGAGTTCCATCCTCATTTAAAAGTAAGTCTCCAAAAGCTACACAGGTCTCAAGTATATCTTTGGTTCTTTAAAGGACTGTTTTGATACCTCCGTCCTTGGTTCGTTGTACAATACTGTTGCAGAGGAGTTAGAGAATGGAGGTCCGAGCATCGGTAAGAAGAAATAACAGACTATATCAACGAGGTTATTTACGAATGCAATTCTTTGTAGTAATGGCAGATGGATATAATCGTTATTCCAAAAAAGAAGGAGGTGAAATTGCGATGCATGAAGCAGGATATGATGCATACATGACTGGTGTGGTCTTTCTCGGATTTGTGTACTATATTAAGGAGAAAGAGGGTATGTTAACTAGGCTGGAATGACAAGAACATTAACAAGTAATATCATAGAAGAAGCGAATTCCAGCAAAAAGAAAAAGAAATTTGGTGCCAAAAGTCCAACTGCAACCGAAGAACTGCGAATGGTGGATACATCTGCTGCTGACACGAACAAATCGATCAACTTCTTGGATCCTTCCTTACTAGAACATTACAACAGAATATGTTCGATGCGAACGATCTTCCCGTATTTTGATTTCCAGAAAGATCAGCCGTCCGACGAGGATAATAACACCCTTCTATTTCTCAACAATATCCCTAAGGGCCTTACCAGTGGGGCCATTTACAAGTTGTATCCTGAATTACATCCGATGAGCATTACATGGATTGATAACAGCGGTGCATGGCTGAAAGTAAGACCAGACAAGGTTGCGTCGGCAAACTTGGGGATGTTGGGCAAAGAACGGCTACATGAATACCTGTCTGGAGACCTGCAGATCGAAGGCGCAAAATATGGCATTACAGCTCAAGTCGCGTCCATGGAATTGTTAAGTTATGAACAATGGCAACTATTGGAACCTTTGAAACGATCTGACAGTTCCGAAGAAAATGAAGCAAAAAGCGAGAGCGAGACCCCTCCTACAGAAAATGAGCCTTCCTTACTGAATAGTATTCCTAATGGCGGTCCCAGTTATGACGGTAGGCATCCTATATATGAGTCTACATGTGAATGGGGCTAAGAACAGTATGTATAGATCTCGACGTGCCTATTCCAGATAGTTTTATTTCTCGAAAGCGACAGCGAGACGACGAGGCTGACGAAAATAATCGACAAACGAAACAACGATGAGATGGACTATACCTCCTGGACCCGGAATAACCTATTCGTATTGGTAGTGGTGTGATCAAATATAGTTCTTTTCGAAAAGCTCTTAAACCGTGCTACAGGTCTCCGTAGAAGTGAGTTCAGTGGATTTTGTGTTCGACTTTTCATACACGTTCTCGAGTATCCCAGCGCTACAGTTTGGGCTTCTGGGATGTCGACTGATATTGGTTACGCGCTACACCCTGGGTTGGGATCATTACGCGATATATTGCACCATGGCCTAAACGCTGCCAGAAAACAGCACTGTCTAGATTTATTCATCTACTGTGCAGCTAAACCTGAATGACGCAGTAATGCCTTGACATCGACATTTTCTCTTTCTCTAAACATTTTCCATACATCTTGCGGTGCAGTGCCTCCTCCCAAGGCCAAAACAGTATCACGATAACGTTTGCCAACCTGCGAAATTGGTTCTCCCTTTTCTTTGGCTTCCTCAAAAGCACTGTATGCATCCGCTGAATACGTCTCGGACCATTTGTAACTATGACCAGCATTAAGCTATCCTGTGCAAAAACCCTGCGTTGTTACCTGTAATAGCCGGCACTATAACCTCCACCGAAGATGTGGTTAAAACTACATAAGAATCGATCTTCGGCCAATCGCGGGACTAGCACGGTGTCCTTTGCAATTTCAGCATCGACGTCGAAGACCGTCTGATCAGAAGCTGATGATGGCGGTGTGAATCGAGAGTGCAGAGTCAAGTCGACCTTAGCAAAGTGCAACTGATCGAAATAAACGTTGAGTTCAATGCTAACACGTCATGGTATTTTCTGGTTACCTGACGTAACATGGCCATGCCGCTCAAAAACTGGCGGTTTTGGACAAGTGCATCAATCATTTCCTTTGGCATAGGCTCTCCTGTTTTGTAATGACCAGATAGTCTCTCTAACCATTCTGGTTCACTACAGAAATTCTCCATGAATTGTGAAGCAACCTGCATAGAATACGCCGTTAGCGAATGAATTGAAATTAATTAGAGTTTACCTCCACAAAATCCCACTCAATTCCATTGAGACCAGATGCATCGGGATATTCCACGCGAGTCATCATCTATCAAGATTGATTAGACACGTTGTGTTTAGCCCGGTGTAAAATTACATGCTGCAAACAGTGACCAAATTCATGGAAAAGAGTTTCAACGTCTCTGAACTGCATCAACGAAGGAGCATCTGCAGATCGTGGAGGAGCTTGGTTGCATACGAGGTGGGCTATTGAAATCAAGTTGGACGAATGAACATACCACAACCATGGGAAGGAAAAAAGGCTTACCAACGGGTAATGTCACTTCTCCATTCTCATGTTTCTGGCGAGTAGTGACTATATCCATCCAGGCACCGCCGCGCTTTTCTGCAGGTCTGGAGTAGAAGTCGCCATAGAAGTATGCCTTTACCTTGTTGTTTTCGGATACTTCAAAGACCTTCACATCTTCATGCCATGTTGTAATGTTACGCTGTGCCATCTCGGATGCTTTTAATTCCTTCACTTGAATACCAAGGACTTCATTTGCAACGTCAAAAAGACCCTGGAGTACCTTGGGAAAAGCAAAATACTGGGATATCGTTTCTTCATCGTACTTGAATAATGCTTTCCGATATTGCTCTGAAACGTAGGCTACGTCCCAGGATGCCAAAGGCTCTGTCTGACCCAAATTTTCCGTTGCAAACCGGGACAGGTCATCAACTTCTTTCTTGGCATGTTGAACAGAAGATGTAAATAATTTGTCGAGCAATTCCTCAGCAGCAGGCAGCGTCTGAGCCATTTTGACCGAAAGGGAGAGATCAGCATACGTTTCGTAACCAAGAAGACGCGCTTTCTCCTGTTTTAACGCCAGAATCTCGTTGATAATCGGTTCGTTGTTCAATGCGTCTGTGGATGCCTTGGTGACGTTGGCTCTGTAGACCTACGCAGCTTTCATGAATTTTCTGGTTTCCCCTTCAGCACAAGTACTTTACCTTTTCCCGTAACTCGCGATTGCTGCAATTCATCATAAATGGAACATAGACTGTAGGGTCCAGCGTAATGCAGTATCCTTCTTTTTCTCCCAGCTGTTCACCATTCTTCTTGAGTGTTTCCAAAAACCTGTCAGAGCAACCTTCTAGCTCAGCCTTGTCCTTAATGACAAGCTTGAAGGCTTTAGTAGCATCAAGGACATTGTTGCTGAAAGTGAGTGACAGTTGGGATAGGCGTTCAGAAATCTCATTAAATCTTTTCTTCTCGGGGGAACCTTCTGCAAAGCCAATACCAGCATTTTTCATGCTACGCAAGGCTTTGGTGACAATTCGTTGTTGGACCTTGTCAAGGTTGTTCCATTCCGCTGAATTTTGTAATCCTTGCAAAGCCTTGAACTTTGGCTCGGACTGATTCATTAACAGACTCAATTGAACAAATTGAGGCTAATCAACCGGGAGAGCTGTTAAGCATTGAAATGGAAAATGATAACACGTTTACCTGGAGCTTTTCGAGCGTGGTACGCAGTTCAGGCGAGTTTCTCACGCCATTCAGGTGCGATAACAATGAAAAAGAGCGCGAGATCTCATCCTCAAGCTCAGATACTACATATTATCATGAGCCTCAAATATCCTGCTCAGAAGATATGTTACATTGCCCAATCGATCCTTCCCATGTTGGCTCAAATTTCTTCTCCAATTCGAGGAACTGCTCGCGCGCCGTTTTGAGCATTTCTTCAAACACAGGAATCGCGACCTCGGGTTTAGCGTCAGAAAGCACTCGTTCAAAATCAGGAAACAGCTTCCATTTGACAAATGGGCTATCTTTATATCGTAACGCGGGAGCTTCAGTAGCGGTTGCAAAATAACGCATGGTGGCAGGCATTGCAGTCAATGGTTTGACATGCGCTTGTGCGGACCACCTCATGGACGAAAGCTGTCTACGATATTGGTTTACAGTGGTGCGTCTCAGAACGTTTCTGATCGTTTGTCTGGCCACAGAATGGGCCGCTGCTCTGTACATGGTGCTAAACTCCAGACAAGGGGCGAAGCCCTGTGCGCGCGTTACTGTGGGCGAGCGGAGCTGCGAACTGGGTCGCGCCTACGAAACAGATTTGGCTTTGAGATCATCAAGAACAATTGGTATTTGTCGTAGGGAATTGGCTTCACAGTTTTGCTGTTTGTTATCAACAATGAGGATTTGCTTATTATCACCGTATCAATATAGAACATTTCACCTGCTGTCCGTTCTATGCTCGTTTCGGTCGGCCATAGCTTGGAAAGCATGGTTCAATTGACAGCGCCCGAGTCGGGTATTCGTAACCGGTTGAATATTCTGCCTGTACAGACTTGAAGCGTCTGCCTTGGCGACAATATTTTCTTTCTTGTTCTCATGACCAAAGGGAGAGTAAAGCAAAGCAGACGGAATGCCGGAAAAACAAGTTAGTTGATATTTGGTGGATTTGTAGCAAAGTTGTCTGACATCATTCCAGAAAAACCACGCAAAGAGCGACGTGTACAGAAAGTAAGAGCGCGCTGATTAGCAAGAGTAATTTCTCCTCATCCACCACCGCAGCGTACGATTCTCACAGGTGATGAAGAGGATCTTGACGCTCAGTTACGAACGATGAAGTTGTGCACAAAGGATATGACCGGAGATGGCAATTGTTTGTTTCGGTTAGTTTCTTTTCCATAGGTACAGCTGACGTCTGACAGACAGTTGAAGGGCTCTCTCAGATCAATTTTATGGCAATGATTCCAAACACAAACTGATAAGACAAGAAATATGCGACTATCTGCGAGCAAACGAAGAGACATATGCGCTTTTTGTGGAAGATGATCAGTCCTTTGACTACCATATCAGTTGCATGGAAAATGATGGCACATACGGTGGGAATATGGAGCTGGCAGCCTTTGCAAAATTAAAAGGGGTGGATATTAAAGTATACCAACCGGGTATGATGTAAGTGATAGAAAATGGGAAAAGTAGACACACTTATCGCGGAAACCGAAGTGCAGATACATCATAAGCGGTACAGAAGAAGAAGAAGAAGCTGAAGCCGATACTGAAGAGAGACAGATTCTACACATTGCGCAAGTATCTTATTCGGTTTAAAAAATAAGGTCTTACTATTATCTTTCAATAGCTATCACAGCTGGGAGCATTACAGCTCCGTTCGCAACGTGGATGGTCCTCTCACTGGCCCGCCAAATGTTTGCGTATGTATCCTAGTGTATTGTATTTAATACTAATTGTAACGAGCAGGCCGCTGGACCAGAGCCTATTTCAGAAGACGACGAAGACGTGGAAGAGGATGACCTTACTTCGAGAGAAAAGGTTGTGCGTGATGCATGTCCAGACACTGATCTTCGGAAGATTCGGCGCCTGCTACGAAAACATAAGGGCGATACAGACGAAGTCATTGATTTCTTATACAGCATTCCAGAGATAGAGGAAAAGAAGGAAGGTGCAGACATGGACGAAAAGAATGTAAGCGCTGATACTTCCAGAGCAGCAACTTCTCCCACCGACGCAGACTTAAAAGATACGCCTGAAGCAAGCCCAGATCAATGTACAGTGACAAAAGCCGATACCCCTCCTGGAGAGGAACAGGCAGAAAAGAAATCCACAGCCAAACAAAAACGTATTTCAGCGAGAGATCGAAAGAGACAGGCGAAGCAACGGCAAAAACAAAACCAGCGGCTTAAGAAACAGCAACAGCCCAAAGAAGACGACACTGATATAGAAAAGAGCACTACACAATCTATGAAACAGTTGTATATCTAGTTGACACTTGTTTAAAAGAATATAACCAATAATCTGTAGTGATTTGCATTTTAGACCATCCTAGTATAAGCCAAACGGACACGCAAAAAAGTACAAGCCAAATACAATAACTAAGTCCTTCTTTTTTTGTCGTTCTGTAAGGAAAATCCAGTTTAATCTCCCCCTTTCCAAGTATGTCAGGTCCCTGCTGTTATCTTAAATTGGTTGTATTCACGGTAACCAATCACATTAGCTTTATCAAATTACTGCGTGGCGTCATTCACTTATTCTATTGTTGTCATAACATTTTAATAGTCAATAGACTATAACAGAGTCTCTGCATACCAGGAGCTTCTAATTTACCGTTTGGTAATCTTCCAAAACAAGAAGGGAAATCCTTATTGTATTCAAGTTGTCTCTTTACGAGTGTGGCAACAAGGGGCAGCAATCTGTTTTCAGCAAGGCAGTCAAAACCAGAGATGTGGTTATCTGGAGCGAAAGGCATCTAAATTTCCCTATTTAGGTGTTTGTACAACCTTCTATGCCAAGGCACCAGACTGTTAAGTACACGGCGATGGAATCCGAGGATTTCTGATAATTTTAAGGTTACGCCCGTCATGGAGAACCAGGCTCAGCGGAACCTACATTTTGCTTGGCAAAACAATACTTCTTGCATAGTTTCAATATTTCGCCACATATGCGATGTGGATGGACCGTATGACTTAAACCTTGTAACAGGCAACGCACAGAGCACGCGAGAACATAGTGCTACATGAATTGCCTTATGAGGCAGATCGACTGAAAAAGCGTGGCAGTCACGAGGGTGGAGGTGTTCTCGTATGATGTGCTGCTAACATGGGTTTATGTAGAAACGTTGCAGAACACGAGCGGGTGATAGATACGTATTAATTACGAAGTATGAGTATTCAATTTTTTCGGACAGATGTACCAGATCCATATAGAGATATTCCGATAGATGGGCTTGTGTTTGCCACGAGCGTCAACGCTTCGTGTAACTTTACAAATTAAAATTCATTCTATCTTTATGACCTCGTATAAGGCCTCATCTGAGATCATTCATTGGCAACAGTTGATTGGTTAAGACATTTCTAATACAGACTGTGCATAGTGATGTTTCGTCTTATATTTTATTGACATCGCATGGTTCATAAAAGAAAGAGTTAAAAAAGAAAGAACTATCTACCATAAAAGAAAAACCATATATTACAAAAACAAAGCTATTGCGCTGCAGACTTTTTCCTAATTCCGATGGCGAACGAGACAATAGAAACAAAAAAAGAAGATAAATAAAAGAAAGTGACAAGGAAAGCAATATCGGCATGAAGAAAACTAAAAACAGAGAAAGAATAAGGGCATAAATGTTGGTTACAAGGTTTCCATTCTCAGCTTTTTCATCTGTTCATGTGTTGGTGACATTTGGGGATCAGATAACTTGCGTTTTAGTGAACTAGTAATGCGCTATGTCAGTTTTCCTTCCAAATAAAGCGAATTAACGTGTCTTACCTATCTGGCCTTTTATATGATGGATACCTGTTATTGGAAGAATGTGCAGGCCAATTAAATACAGAACTACTCGTTGTCGTGGGTGTCATCATGGCAAAATTAAGTGGACTTTGCAATAAATCGTGCTGCTGCTGCTGTGGATAGAAATCGGAGTAAAATGCGGAAGGGGATGGCAAATTTTGTGCAATGTGTAATGAGAGTGGTGTTGAAGTAGGGTTATGCTGTAGAGCAGTCAGTATCAAGTACATATTAAGTCACTTATCTTCCTACCTGATGCTGTAATAATGACTGATGCTGTTCCGGCTTGTTTGTCGTCATAGGGATTTGTACTCTTAAACTGGTCGCAATAGCATGAGTGGAGGAGATCGTGCTATTGGTGCCAGTTGTGGTGCAAGTTTGCGGAGGTGTCTCGGGTTCAGAGTGATCCACGTTCTGTACATGTGTCCCCGCAGGTGAGCTGTGTGCACTGTCAGGCTGTGGAAGCAAATATTCTTGAGGAGAGGCGCGGTAAATCATATTGGGCGGCTGTTGGACAGCATTCATTGTCTACCATGCAAAGGAAGGATTATTGAGTGACAAAGAAAGAAGACAAACTCTTAATTACCGGCATCATATACAGAGGTGCACAAGGATTATTGTACATTTCGTATGGCGCGTTGATATTCGTTATCATTGACGGCGGGATGCCGTTGTTCGCGTGTCGTTGATTTGACCATGTAGGAGGATAAATGATATGTGATGCAAGAACAGGTGGTTGAGAAGATTCCATAGATGGTTGAGGTTGTAGATGATGCTCTTCTGTTTTAATTGTTCGTGTTGGATTAGGTTCATCATTTATTTCTTGGTCAGTGGTGGCTGTTTGCGAGCATTCATCGTCTCTTAGTTCGGAAGCATCGATAAACTAATGAACTTCACGTTTGAGAAAATCAATGTTATAAGACTGGTGTGTGAAACGTACATCATCGTTGCTCTTGCTTTCCTGAGGACCATTGTGCTACAGAAAACAAGATGCATGAGTAACGTAATTTCTTATTGTTCTGCATTGTGTACCTCTGTGTACTTCATCAGTATCTTGTCTATATCCGAGCTCGCGTATTGTACGAGCTTATTATTGGAATTAAAGATGATCAAGGCGATTTCGCAATTGCAAAGTACGCTTAACTCATAGGCTTTCTTCATCAGACCATATTTTCGCTTCAGGAACGTGACCTAACGAGAACATCGTTAGAACAAACAGATACAGCGGTGCTGGTTGGGTTCTACCTGTCGATTGCGATCTTCTCGAATAGGTCTGATTTTTATTTTCTTACGGCCCATGATCGATAGATGTTGCTTGTTTAGTCGTCGTATATATATATGTGTATTGATAAACAAATCAGGCTGTTAATGCGGGGTACGATGCCTTCTCGTTTATATTGTTTATTTTATTTTATTTTTTTGGAAGAAGAAGAGGACAAGCGTGCGTTTCATGATCAGCTCTATTTTTCTTCTCTTTTTTTTTGCGTTGCTATAATTATCTTCCGGTAAGAAGCAATGAAAACGAGAAAGGGGTCCGAAAAACGTGTAGTATCTAAAAAAAAAGAGAGTCCTTTATTTTTAGAATCTCCCTTGTGCTGATTGGCCATTACCACTTTGAGGTTTTGTGCTTGACAAGACCCTTTGACTCTCCCGAATGATGGTTGTCCTACCTTGCTTGCCATTGCACGTGCCCAACTTTGATACCAAATGGACCCTTAAAGGACATGATAGGCTGTGTCTGCTTGCTTACATTGGCTAATAATAAGCGCAAATTGCGTATTAGTCAGGTAGACGGAATTAAGGACACAATTACTTGCGCCTTATTTCTTTTTATCTCTCCACATTTTAACGTTCTGTTATCTTTTTTTTTGTCAATATCTTCGAAACAATAACACCATGGTGACGTTTGTTGTTACCTCTGGATTCGAATCCCGCTATACGCCTAAGCCTTTTTAGGCCAACAAAAGGCCTGTACTGGCATAAATATTCCTAATCGTTTCTCCAATTAACCTCCCCACAAATTAATCTTTTTTATTTTGTCCTTAATAATGTCAACGTTAATACACTATCTAAGCTTACCAATACCCTTTGGTATCCTGGTGGGGCTCTTCATTCTTCTTATTCTGTTCCGATGTGGCAGCAAAAACTCGCTACTTCCACCATGTGCTCCCGGAAAATTGCCTGTTTTTGGTCATTTACTACACTTTATGAAACCTATAGCTGTTCAAGAGCTTTTCCGCCAATGGAGTTTTATGGTTGGACCTGTGTTCACCATCCACCTTGGAAGGAAACGCTGGGTGGTACTGAACTCAATTGACGCTATTCAGGACTTGATCATCAAACGTGGTACCATTTACTCCTCCAGAGACTTGCCTGATGTTCTGGTGAACGACTTCATGCACGGAGGTAATACGGGTTATGGTTACTAGGCTGTTCTTGTTTTTGGTTATTCTTAAATATTTAAATAGTCGACAAAGGTGGCGGGTTTGCATTCTATCCGTATGGAAAACAATGGAGACATCTGCGGCGCATTGGTAAGCATAACAAACTTTGGATAGAATGATTGCATGCAGGTTATGCATGTGTACCTGACATCTTTTGTTGTTAGCGCATACGGGACTTGTTAAAAAGAAAATGGATGATTATGAACCAATTCTAGCCGAGCGATGCCGCTCTCTGCTTTCAAACGTATATGAAGCATCTATCAGTGCCGCAGGCGAAGCCATCTCGCTCAAGCAAATAATTGAACATTATACCATGACCACCATCCTGACTATCACCTTCGGTAATATTTGCTCATTTAAGCCGGGTGACCCCAAACTACACGAGGTATTTGAAGTGACCCAACAAGCTGCAGCCATCTTTGGCCCGGACCAACAGTTGTGCGAGTTTTTCCCTATCCTGAGGCCGTTGCTTAATAACAAGAAATGGTTCCTTGAAATCCAAAAACGCCAAGCCAATTTTTACCGCGAGTTGTACACCGAATTCAAACGTCGAGCGGATCTCGAGGAGTGCTTTGTTAAGGATATTGCAGCTAAAAAGGAGCTTACAGATATGCAAATCACAGACTTAATTGCCGTATTTGTGGGTGCTGGTAAAGTAACAAGCAGTAGTTTGATCCAAGGATAACACTAGCCTTCTTCTGCCCCTATTTTTTCTTCTTTTCTCCTTTCTAGGGTCTGACACCACTGCGTCAACACTGCTGTGGATGATTGCACTTCTAGTGAATCGTCCTGAGATGCAAGATCGTGTCTATGACGAGATTATTGATCATGTTGGACCAGACCGTCTACCCAATCCAGATGATGGTAATACCGTCTGCGGTTATGTGCTTGTTTCCTTTTTGTCTCCTAATTCTTTGTCTAGAAAAAAACCTGCCGTATCTTCAGTGTATTATACATGAAACCCTCAGGCTCCGTCCACCCGCACCGTTATCTGTGCCACATGCAACTAGCGAAGACGACGTTTATCAGGGCTGGGTGATACCTGCTAACACTACCGTTATCATGAATCTGCATGCCATTCACAATGATCCCAACAGATATCCAAAGCCTTACGAATTTATGCCCGAGAGACACATGGACTATGCCCAGAAAAATAAGAAGGATGACCCTACTCTCTCGGTGAAGGACCTTCCCCATCTTAGTTTCTCTGCTGGCCGTCGTGTGTGCGTTGGTATCCACCTGGCTGAACGCAGTTTGTACATGGCAGCAGCAAATTTGTTGGCCTGCTTCCGCTTCGAGACAGACGATTGGGTTGACGACTGTTCTCCAAAAGACATCCGCGCTCCAACCTTTACACCCTCACTTTATCACGTTCGTGTCGTTCCAAGACACAATGATGTTGCAAACTTGTTCAATTTAGATAATTGAGCGTCTTTCAGCTCATTCTTTTATCAGCTGAAACAAAAAATAAAGTGTCCTTTTTACTAATTCGCCCCTTGTACTCTTGGTCCACCAATCTCGTGGCTCGTCTCCCCCTCGAGGAATCGCTGCGTCAAAAACACATTCGTTCTCCCTTCATAGGAGAGAACAAGCTCATGCCATGGCTCTTTCCATACAATTGAATAGGTAATCGTAGGATCATCCTTTTGAATGGTTGACCGTATCCACTCCAAGACCTTATTGGCGAAGTTCATGCATACCTCTGGGTTCTTTACGAGTATCAGTAAATACATGTGGATTTGAAAGAAAAGAGAAGTTTACTAACCCACATCGCCCGCTTTCCCCGCACTTTTCGTGGGATTTCCAGCGTGTTAAATGGCACTACGCTCTCCAACAGACCATCCTCGTCACGGAATCCGCAAACAATTTTAGGTACCCCTACAAGGTAGGACTGAGCCCAGAACTTTAACAGCTTATATCTAAACAGAGTTTAGTACGTTGACACCGGGAGGTCTCCTACCTTTCAAAACTAAACCGATGCCGATCTGTCAAGATCGTTCGTGATGTTTTCAACTCCACATACTGTTTGAGAGGATTTGCCTCCCTCTCTGGTTTTACGCCTATAATCAAAATCAGTACTCTCTCACAGATCGTGATTGGGTATACCTTCAATGCAGTCGACTTCTGCCCCCATAATAAGCGATGTCTTGCCAAGTTTTGTTTTGACAACAACACAGTACTGAACATTGCTATTTGCACTATCCTCGAGACGTTGTTTCAGCTCATCTTCACTTGGTTTAGGACTGGAGGCAGTACACAGTGTTTCAAACTTGTATCCCCAGTACGCCATCAAATCTTGCCGTTCAGATTTGTTGCGTTCCCAATCGCGTTTCTGATCAGTCACTTGCTCCTCAATATAGATTACTCCCTAGTCAAATACACACTAAGTTCTTTATTACTGCACATTCTATTTCACCTACGTTGTGTCTGGTTGCGCGAAGTTCCCAGGGTTCGTTTCTTGAGTATGGGGTGCACATGATTTTAGTCATAATACCTCGCCATGTAACCTAAGGCATTGACCGATACGCTCAACTAAACTGCAACAACTTCCCTTTTGTCTGCTTACAATATCTGATTTAGTTAGACGTGGATCGTTGCAATTTTGCTGTGCATCGGTCAAGGCATCTAATAACGTGTCAAGGTGCTCCTTGATCGAGACATCGTCGCGTTTTATGAATCGTTCGTATCCGACTGAAAGACTCTTCCCATCAGGCTTGTAGTAGTGTTTCTAGCGGCCAATAAGTTTCCTTCCATTTTGTCACAAACGCACAAGTTCCCGGTCATCGAACCAAACATGTCGGTCACCATCAATGCTGTACGAATTGATTTCACGCGGCTGTGCATATGGTGGAAGTGGTCCCTTGTAAGAATCAGCCGGGCCTACGCGGAAACTTGAATGCATAGGATGAGAAATTCGTTTGGCTTTCGTTTGTTGTGCCTCGTCGTATGACAACTTTCTTTTTGACATTGCGTATATAGAAAACCTGTGGCACAATAACTGAAGTTCCTCACTCTGCCTTTCGAGGTCGGAGTCCAGGGAACGGCAGATAGAATTGTACATGCGATGCGGAAAAAAAGGTAACATTATGTTATCAGAGGGAATGGAATACGATATCACTATAGTTTGCCGTCGACAATGAAAAATATACGAGAATAAAGGCTGGTTGTTTTAGCTGAATCTGTTGGGTGCAAACCATTTCTTCGGCTGGCAACTGTTGTCGTCTCATATGCACGTAACGGGTTCTAAGAATGGTGACGAACGCATGAGAAATCATACACTTTACTATTTATTGAACGATTTTTTAAGCTACTCTAAATAAATTATGCATCCATGAAGAACCCAGTTTGCGCTAAGGAAAGAATTGAATGTGCAGACATTAGTTCGCGAGTTGAGGACAGAATAATAGTGTATTTACATCAACTTGGTCCCCTGATGGACGCATAATTTATTGAAGCAGCATAAAAAATCGTTAACGGTTAGTAAATGGAATAATATTGGTTGGCATCTTACTTAGCCTTGAGAGATTGCCATACGTTAATGGCATCCAGCCACCACACCTGACTCGGTGGGGGCGGTTGTGATTGTACGACGTCTTCCTTGGAGCGGCCGCGTTTGGATTTGACGGCGTGCAGAGGACTTGAGGCGATACAACGTCTGGAGATCTATCCCAAAACATGAGCGATCCTGAGTGTGTGACAACATTTACGTACTTGAGTGAAGGGCGAAGGGCACCAACACAACCAAGATAGTTTGGGACAGAGGTCATGCAGCCTAAACGGCAGAAAGAGGACATGAATAATTATGTATGTATATCATGAATTGACATCCTTACCGGGGATGTTAAAGATGAAGAGCCAAAGAAAAAAAATGATTCATGCATGCCTTTAAATACGGATCATTTTGGATGAAACCTATTCTTATCTCGAAACATATTTACTGCTTTCCGATGGGATACTGGGAATCCATCACTGAAGCACTTTAATGCAAAAATGGGATGATCCAGGTGCAAACTATTCCTTGGATTAACGTAAAAGGGACCACTTCTCAGCGCCAAGACACGCCACTTTCTAGCGCAAAATCCACTTCGGGTTGAGTGTAAACGACATCGAGTTGACGCAAGCATTTATTCCAAATCCAGTATTCCCTAAGAATAAACCAAGGATGATCTGTGGAGTATGCTATATCTTCGGCATTTTGGGCCAATCCAAAGTTGGCCAAATCGTGTACTTGACTTCATTACTGATAATAATAGTCTCAACAGTTGCCTTCTGCGCTGATGCGTTAGGGTATTTCATGATATAAGTGTCTAAACGAGGCAAATCCGGTTCGAATGAACGGACAACCCGCAGAGTGACCTCAGCAGGTGCTACAATCGTGTATTAATATATCTAATACTAGCAATAATAACGGAATATACCTGTCCACGCAGAAAAGGCCGTATCAAGATCCGTAATGAGCTTGTAACAATGTGCTGTTGTAGGTTTGAATTGGTGGGGTGCTGGCCAGAAATAAGTTGAAGAAGAATCCGGATGTAATATCTATATCAAAGCATTGAGTAAAGATGGCACCAGGAATTGAACGTACTTCAACAGCGATGTTGGTAATATCAAATGCGTGGATGATATCTGCTTCAAAATAAATTTGTATGGGATGTGTCGACATGAATTTGAGCGGCTTATCGGGATTAGAAGTAGGGCATAGGATATTCGCACTTGTCTGCTTAATAGCATCGTTTAGGTCAATCTCCAACAACGCAAAAGACTACAATTATTAGTATGGAGGGGGAATTCATTAGATATTACTTACGGAAAATAGAGAATGCAGCTTGCGCATGTTTAAGCTAGTAGTGGATTCTCTGCTGGCTTCCAGGTCTTGTTGGAGATCAATCAAGCCTAATCGACGAAGATCATCTACCTCAAACCGACTTGAAACAAGTCCGTAAGTTCTTTATGTCAAGCTCCTCTCCTTTTTACCTCTGCAATTTTTCAATACGTCGAAGAAATGCTGTAAGCATTTGCTTGATTTCAGTAGACGTCTTCTTCGAGCTATAACGACAGCTAATTTAGCTATACCGATGCACTCTTCGTTACTACTTACTACATGGGCATAGCATGAATTGTTCCAAACATCCATGCCATATTTGCCAATACGCGGAGGTAGATACCGGCTCTTAGAGTTTGTGGAGACAACCCTGAATAGCTATGTTCTATCGAGTAAGAAAGGCGGAGGAGAGTGGCCGCGGCTGTCTTCATTATATAAGCATATGCGGCAGAGCTCTGGCTTTGCTTTATCTGCTTAAATTCGCTTAGAGCGACCATATGTGTATCCCCCCCCCCCCTTTCTTTCATACCTTTACTGCCACTCGGTAACTTTCGAGATATAGCTGAGCCAGTGATGCTTTTCCAGAGAAGATTGGCTTCAACTTCGCGATATACAGAAAATTTCTGCAGCGTGTTAATAGCATCAAAGCAACGAGCATAAACCTACTTCGTTGCCAATTCTGACGTTATTAATGCTTCATTAAAATAGGACTGCTCCATCTGTACTTGAATCTCCTTGAACATAGCTAATGTCGCTAGCATGTAATCATCGACATCGCTAGCTATCTTTGCGTTGGCTAAACAGATCGTGTAAATATGGAATAGTGTCAACAATTTCAACTTACAAGAAAAGGTTGTTGGTAGACAACTCACGATACCCTCGATCTTAATATTCGCGGACTTGTACATTTCCTACCCAATATTTTAAGAACAATGAGCAACGATACCAAAGCGTTACCCTTAAATCGGGAAGGCAATCCGGATATTTGCACTTCAGGTATGTGAGCTGTCGAAATACGTACTGAGGCAGCTTCGACAGAATTTTCGTGTTGGCAGCGCATGCATTAGTAATTAAAATAACGGTAGCAATATCTATAAGGCCATATCAGAAAGCGCATGATGATATCACTACAAGACCTTACATTCTGAATCTTCGACGTTTGACTCTTTCGGACGGAATCGACTGTCGAGACCTAATAGCTCAAGTACAAGTCGTTCTAAAAATCATATCAGCATATAGTGGACTGCTATGCGTTAATACGGATACATACCGACATAATCATCATGTCTATTGCCAACGTCTCTCAGACAGCGGTAGATTGATAACTTATCCTCTGGATAATGAGCCATGTTTTTCATCAGTGTTTTCAGCAATGTTGTAATACAGCTTATCTCTGTACATCGAACATAGCTTTCTTCTTCGTCAGGTACTAGGAAGTCTTTGTCTCTTAGGCACTTACCGAAGAAGTTCATGAGTGGACAGACGAGCCACACTATTGCTCTCCTCTAAGGGTAAAAGAGCGTTCTCCATTTGCTCCTCATTGAATTCGAGTATGAAGCGTGAGCCTATTTTGCGCAGACTCTGTATCGCATTGACTCGTATAGTACCAATTTCGTCATGAAACATAACTAAGATATGTGAATTTTCGCAATGACAAGAGAAATGGACCTACCCAGAAGGAAATCTGTCGCCTTTTTCACGAGCTCTTCATTACACATACATAGTTCGCAAATAGAGTCTATTTTACATATACGTTTTGGCGATGGTTGATAAGCAGGTCGTCATGACTATGACTACTCACCGATAGCGGCATTTCTTACTTCTCCATGTTCATCCTCCATAGCCTGTACAAAAGCGCCGCAAGCTCCGGTATGCAGTACTCGTATATCATCTGATTCTACATCAACATCTCCATCCGCAACAGGGATTGGTCCTCGTTTCTAAGGCCAATTAGTATGTTTCTTTTACGACATAATATTGCTTACTTTCTTATCGTTCTTGCCACTGGCTTTGCGTTTGTTGTGAGACATAAATCGCACTTTAAAAGTATGCAACAGTATATCTACATCGACGTGTGGATACGAAGCCATCAAGATGCAGGCCTTTTTTCGTACGACAACCATGACATCGTTCACCAGATCAGCTATCTTAACAAAAGCATCATCGATTAACCGGATCTTTCTGTTCACCAACCAATGATTTGGGAGCATATGATCCGGATAAAGGGTGCTTAGTGCACTAATGGGACGTAACACAGCATTGCATAAGCATACACGTTTTCTGTGGCACGTGTTTCATACCGAATTAGATCCATCCCTCCCATGCGAACCTCTTCATGATCATCATGCAAGGATTTGACTGCAAGCGTATAAAGTGACATATCGAGAGGAAATCCTTTTAAACGCATTTGTACGAGAGCATCTAGTGCACTCTAACAGCCCGTGTCTCAGAAAAAGGAAGACACACTGGTGTGATTAGACTTACTTTTCGGACTGTGGGGTCCGGGTCGGTTATATGGTTGCTTATAATTTTCTGGACTTCTATCTGTGAAAATAATCTGTCTTGGTTTGACGTCTTGGCAGATCCGTACAGCTCAAGCGCAGAAGGTATTAATGAAAGAATATGAATGCAGCTAGCGCGCACGCAAAAGTAAGGATCAGCTAATCGATTAGCAACAAGCTCCAATACATCGGTAAGAAGCTTTGTGCTTTCTTTGTCATAGACTAATTGCCGACTCTTTGCAAAAGGAGGACTTGAGTAATGCCTTTCGTTTTTGAGTTCTTTTACCTTAAGCATGCTACCAATGCACTGGAGAGATTGGTACCGTACGTCCCTTGACGAAGACGAAAGCTTTGGTAAAAAAAAAAGCCGCAATCAGTGAAGGAAATGAGTGACGGGAAACTGTACCTCTGTTACGACTTGCTTGAAAATCGCAATTGCACTAATATGAGGAGACATTGATATTAACTCCAGTAATCGTATTATTAGACACTGTTAAAAGCAGGAATAATTTAGAATAGTTGATGGTGTATTCTTCTTCACCTTTGTATATTCGTCCATTTCTTCGTGAAGCTGATGGAGTAAGGACTGCGTAAGGGAGATCTCTTCGTCTGCGGCGAGATTCTGCCGCTGTTGACAGATACGCGTTAAGTACTGGAAGCGATACTAAGTGAATTGATGCTTGAGACAGTAAGTCCGTACCTGCACCCGGCTTTCGCCAGGAAGTACGGATAGACTATGCATGGACTACATTTTGCCTGTCAGTATAAAGTATGGAGGAGTGTATATACATGTTGTGAATTATACGCAGCATTTTTGTTGGCCAGTGTGGTAACGGCCTTCTCAACGTCGATTGCATTATTCCTGGAAAAGACAAGCCGAAAGCTTTAGTGGCCAATGGCTCATTGCAGTACGATTGAACTTATAGAAAGGAGAGCTCGAAGAATGGGTCATTCAATCGATAATACATACGATCCGTTGATTTGATTTTGGGTTTCTTCTTGGAAACGTCGCTTCATTGTGAAATCTACTCCTGTGTTTGCAATGCGCGTAATGAGCAAGCACTCGCAACGCTGGATTTGGATGATCGTACGAACAAGTGACTTTTCATTGGGTAAAATGGAATTGCCTTCGGACACCCATAACAAAGTCATGGGAAATTCCATAATCAGCCTGCTTTTGCCCACTGTAAGTCATGGGAACCCTATGGTGCACTACGTACGCAAAGAGATCAGCCATGTACTGGACGATTGAGAAACATACCCTTATTCGGTGACGCATGGTTTTTGGAAAATATATCCAGTATAGAATTGACTGGTGTAAAAGCTTAAATGATTTGCGGAAAAAGTATAAAGTGACAACAAACCTAAACTTCGTTAAAAAATCATTCAGAAAATACATTGCCTACCTGAGTATTTCACCGTATTATTTACGGTGATACCAGCAATTGGACTACAAGAAAGCAGGCACCGAAGTCATAGATACGACATTTCTCAGAATATAAGCCAATGTTAGTCAGCCAAAATCAATAAAGATTTGCCGACCGATCATAGCTTTTCTGAAGCCTATATGCCATCTTGTAGTCCGATGTATATCTAAAAGAAGTACAATGAAATATCTGTTTGTGAAATAATGAATGGGAAGATACTTATCGCAAAATGTTGTCTTTGATCCTGTCCCATGGTGTGCGTCTGTAAAGAAAAGAAAAGTGAAAAGCAGGTTTGAGGTTCAACTTGATCCACCTTTTGCTAAGACTATTTGCCCACGGATATAGTTTACAGCTATCAATGATGTTATCAAAGAGATGACTTAAGCAACGAATACTTGATTCTTCGAAAGGAATACAGAAGTAGCACGTGAACTTGTCACTTCTCATCTTTTTTATCATGTTGAACAGCCCTTCATTTATAAACATTACGCTAGTTCGTATCGCGTTCTTACAAAGAAGTGACACTTACCCTCCAAAAATATGATGGCAAGAGAGGAAAAAAGCGTCTGAAGTCCCACCTTTTGTTGTCACACAAAAGAAAAAGACGCGACCGTGGTTTCAAGGCATTAAACGTTGCAATTATTAGTTGGTTGCTCTTCTACACAGTTCTGATGGATTTCAGCACCGATTTTCTTAGAGACAATAGGCATCCGGTCCGGAACTCTTAGGGACCATAGGTGTTACAAAATCATGGACTACTGTAAACCGCAATTTTCCTTAGAAGCTACGGCTGTGCCCCGGTCTCCCGTATTGTAACAATGGTTCTATCCAGACGTAATTGAAGCGCCTTAGCAAAACTAAAGTCTAGGGTAAGGTTTAGGGAAGGTTCTAAAGTGATCAGCTCTGTGCAACCTATGGTCCCTAAGAGTTCCGGACCGGATATCTTTGGTCCCTAAGAGCTCTGAGCAGCGTTGAAGATAGGTTCCTTTTATCTCACACAAAAAAGATGTCTCAGACAACGGAAAGTGATGCATATTTAAAGGGACCACTTCTTTTTCCTTTTTTACATTTTATTCGTCTTCTTTATCAATCCAACATATGGAGACTATCTGAAAAAACGAAAACGCGCAGCTTGGAAAACGATGGAAAGCCCATAACTGTACGATTCCAGTGAATCTGAGCTTGAATTCAGAAGGTGATCTTTACGACAACAAGCATCATGTCCTGGTGGAATACGAAAACGATATATCCAGGCATCTGTCAAAGGAAGCATCTGGCAAAAGTGGTAGAAGATATACATCATTCCATTTACTAACCATGAAATATGTTATATGCCATCCAATAAATTTTATTTCCACGGGAGGGATCGCCTTCACGTAAGTGATAAATGCCCTTTCTGCCATAACTGGCATACTAACGACGTACGCTTGTTTCCCTTTCAGTGCAAGTTTGATTCTTTCTGGGCGCAAGATTTATTTTAGAGTAGCGTAACATGTATCTCAATAAACGGTACGTCAGTTCAATGCAATGATTCAATAAACAGTTAGTTATGCTCACTCCCAAATACGATAAAGGTACATATGTAGTGGGTTATCATTAACGTCCATCCAGGGAGCGTTATAATTTTGTTTCTTCTTTTGAGAAATGCCGTGATACAAATGATTAAATACATGTATAAAGGTTACTAAGAACGTTGATCGAATTGTGATATATCAGCCCAGTATTCGGTACTTTTCTCTATAAACCTTCCTATATGACCTGTTGTTTCGTATCCACATGCTTTCATATCTTCGATCGCTAGGTCCAGCCGCGGGTCGTTTGCATATGCAAGCCTTTTGACCAGTTTATAATAACATCCTCGGTGTGGGATCAAGCCCATATCCTTCATCTCTTCCAAATATTTGAACGCATCTTCATAACTCTCTTGTGTACACATCAATGTTACCATCTTGCTCATCGTGGACACGGTCGGTTGAATACCACGGGCCTTTTGCGAATTGTAAATTTCAACACCAGTACTGGCCTCTTTGGCATGGATACATGCATCTAAAATGGAATCGACAGTCTCCATGTCCGGCTTAATACCAAGCTGCGATGCGCTGTTATAAGTCGATATGGCGTCATGATAGAGACCATGAGATGCAAGCCCATGTATTACCGCATTAAATGCGACGACGTCGAGCAAATTCTCCGCTGCTAGGCCACTCAAGATCTGTTGTGCTTGCTGCACAACGTTTATATCTGCTTGAAATTTGTTTGCGATGGCCCGTGCCATCCGTCTATTGGGAATAACGCCTGTCTTTCGCATAGCATTGAGAAGCAAAAAACATTTCTTGACATCCGTGCTGGAGGCAAAGGCTTCCATCAAAAGGGTAAAATGCGATTCTCTGTATGGGTACCCAAAAGCATCCAGCATTTGTATGACATCGCTCGCTAACTGTGAGTCCGCAAAACGAGATGCTACCCTCAAAACATGGTGGATAGTTCCATCATCCGGCTGTAGCTTCTTTGTTACGACAGTTGTCTGCCAGCATTCCTTGACTATTTTGTACTTTGACGAATATCAGTATCTCGCACCGTGCTTAATTGCTACACTTACTGCATCGTTAACTGCTGCACATCGAAGCACTGATAGACGCAAGATTTCTTCTTTAGCGTGGAATTCCTTTAACTGCGCAGCTTGTTGTAATAACTGATAGGCAAGCGTTGGTTCATCTGATCGCGTGCAGAGATCAATCACATAATAGTATATCGTGACACTTGGTGTTAGTTTTTCAACCGTTTGCATGCGTTCAAGTGTATCTAGCGCTCTTTCAGGTTCGTAGTTATTCCACATGCACCTGATTAATTCCTTGTATGTTTTCTCCGTCCTTGGGATACCAAATTGATCCATTTTATCCAGTATTTCTGCCTGTAACATCGTGTCTTTCCAGGACGACGAAAACTATTTGATGTTATTCGTTTTGATACGTTTTAAAATAAATGATCTTACGTATAAAGCTTTATCAAGAAACTCCAGTGATGGTTTGCAGTTTTCGGCGGCCATTTGATCCAAAAGTGCCATCACTTGCTCCTTTGCGTTAATCCTACCATACGCAATAAGGAGATATGTATACACAGACGCGTTAAATTTAATATTGCGTTCTCTCAGTTGGTTGGCAAGTCCAACGATCTGTCGCAACATAGGTTCAGGCTCGATCTGCTGTACAAATGCAGCGTCGGTTATTTGTTTCATGCGCGTGCTGATCATGTTAAGGAAAGGAGTGTGTGCATCATCAGCCGTAGGTTGCCGAATTGACTGATTAAATAGTGAGCCATTCACAGGCAATGTAGAGGCTGTTTGAGTGGAGCGGCGAGCTTTCACAACAGGTTAATTGCAAAGCTTTATAAGATTCGAGCAATCTTACAATATGCCAACATGGTTACGCTTGCAGCAGTGACCTTTGCTTGTGGGCGTCGTACAGATGCTACTAATCGTAGCATGACTTGGCAAATCAAGCTGATCAAGACTGTCTGGTAATGCGGCGTTTCTCTCCGCGGTGCAAAGACCGGAAGGTGGAAGTCCTAAACTCAGTCACACCAACGGCTTCAACACAGTTCGATCGGAAGGCATCTTCCTTTAAACCCAGGATTAAGCATTGGCTGTGGATACTAGAAGAACAGACATCGGAATGCAACCTATTCAGAATGCAGCATCGCAACAAGTCATGAACAATGCTCAACTTCCCTTTATCCAACGTTTTCCGTTCCCATGCCCCCCTCAACCAATGATGCAAGGCCGTATGCCTTACCCAAAGCAATTTGCACCTATACCGAATCGCAATCTTTCACCGAGCACGCAAGGCGTTTATTCCATGTATCCTGCGAGATTAAGGCGGTCCGATGATAATGCGCTACTGCTGCCTTCCAGCTATCTCACCAATCGAAAACCGCGTTTCACAGGTGAATCGGACGACGATTTCGATGAGTTTTTAGAGGAATCGGATGAAGAAGGTACATCAGGTGTGCGTACACGTTCCGCTACGACAGCAGCAGCAGCAGCAACCGCGTCTTCGACACCTGCGCCTCCAGCAGAACTGCCTAAAATCATCCGCAAAAGGAATCATATTTACCCTGATGAAGTGGATTTAGAAAGGGCTTCCAGCATGGAGGAGGTGCTAGTACCTATACGATTGGATATTGATTTGGATGATGTCAAATTGCGGGATGTCTTTTTGTGGAATATGAACGGTAAAACAAACCTGCTTCTTTGCATTTTCTTTCTCACTCTGTGCAAAATGGTAGAGCAATTTTTGACACCCGAAAAGTTTGCAGAGATACTTTGTGAAGACCTGGAGCTTCCTACGTTTAAATTTGTACCGTTGATTGCCGAGTCGATTCGATCCCAGGTTTTAGACTTTGAAGCAATCCATGAAATTGAACTACCAGCAGATAATACTCGGGTAGTCATTAACGTAAGCAAACATGGGGAGGAGAAGTTATTAGATACTGATTTCTGTTTTGTAGCTTGATTTGCAAATTGGCAAAGTGAACTTGCGCGATCGTTTTGAATGGGATTTGAATAACACGACAAGTAATGCCCCGGAGATATTCAGCAGACAATTAGCATCAGAACTCGGTGTAGGAGGAGAATACGTTTCAATCATTGCCCATGCTATTCGTGAGCAACTTTACCGACATAAGAAGCAACTGGTTGATGAGGTAAGAGGGCGATATTTTTATTGAAAGAAAGATCCTTACGATATCTCAAAGTATGGCTTGGAGAATGAGGTTGCAGAGCCTTTGGCTTCTGGGTTCCGTAGCATAGAGGAAGCTGGCAATTGGACACCACAGATGGAAATACTTTCGAATGAAGAGCTTGAGAAATTACTGATCGCGCAGGAACGAAATATTCGGTAAGTCTTGTCTGTGGGATCGCAAGTATGTCTTATTTGTGTTGTAGGCGATTGCGAAGAGAAACACGGTTCAAGCGATCATCGCGACGACGAGGTTCAGCAACTCCTTCACGTTATCATGGTAGTAATGCAGGCACTCCTTCATAAGCGACCTCTTTCTCCTGTGGTTTTTAATATTTTACTTGTACATTCAGTATATAAGTTAGTCTCTGATTCTAAATGTTTAACGATTTCTGCATGAACATCTGCGCTACCTTGGTGAACCTGTGCTGAGGAGATTTTTGATGTATTGATCGGAAGTCAAGATTACGCATTGATATCTTGTTTGATCTGTTAATATGACGTATCTGGAGAGAGCGAATTTTTTTTTTTTTTCGCTACGGTTCTCCCTTTCAACCTTTTCCCTTCTCTCTTTTCTTCATTTTCGTCATTTCCTTAGATTTGATACTTTTCGCTCTCTCTTTTTCCCCTTTGCTTACAAGTGGTTTTTCTATCCATTTTATCATGAGACCGAGCCAGAGTAGATATGTTAAATAACGAAGTACTCACGGTTACTCACCTGTTTTTTATGCTACGCTAAATAATTCTTGTATCTCTGAAGAGCCAAGTCTGCGCTAAAGAAGGATTGAATATGCGATGAGAAGATCGATCAACTTATGAACTTGGTCTTTCCGGTGGACGCAAAATTTATTCGAGCAGCATAAAAAATAATTGGATCGACTTAATAACATGTGCTTCAAAGCGCAGAATTCATCTGGAAGTAATGCCGGATAATTTCAAATAGACGCCCTATTACTGGAAGATGTCTTTTGTTAACTGTATCACCGATATCATTATTTACTCAGTACAGTAGATGCTCGACATAAGAATACTCACGGTAGATAGAAAATCTATTCCTTTATCGAGAATATTCTTCGAGCGAAGTTTGTAGCATAGTGTCCACCAAATTTGTTTCTCTAAGAAGTATCCTTTTATCGAGATTATTTTTATATCAAATATTCTTATAACGAGCACCTACTGTATAAAGAATGCACATAATCAACGCACTTCTTTTATCTCTATGCCTTATTTCTTTGCAATATCCGTTTAATATTTGGGGATATAGATCATCTACCGTATTGCAAAATGAAATGACCGACATGATACAGTCGTAGAAAAGAATGGTAGCTAAATTCGCGGGTGTTCCAATCGACCGCGTAAAACTCGGGCAGTACGAATGGTTCAAAAGCAAAAGATAGCACGCAACGACAGCAAACATAACTACCCTTCCAGATCGTCTTATTTGTACTGCATGTACCTAGACTACTTCAAATAAGCAAGTAACTTTTGTAATAAGAAGTGCCAGTTGATGTTGATACGAATCTTTCTTTTTTTTCATGCTTTAATGAAAACCCGACCGCAGTAATAGATCAATCTCTATGCAGTTGTCATTAATGCCGGTGATAAAATAAAGTGAAGAGAGCTTAAGTTACTTACCATAACAAAAACATACTGCGAATAAACACCGGGAAAGTGCATTGTAATTACAGGTTACATTCGGCTGTTTTTATAATCGCGATCCGGTTGCATTCAGCTGAATGAACAAACTAAATGACATCCCAATGAGTTAATGCCCATTCCAACTGACGTTCGAGATGAGAAATCACTTCAATACTTTCACCTTTTCTGTTTCCTTAGTAAACGGTGCATTACCTTGGGGAGTGACATGACGCGCTGAGGTTGATTTCTCAAGAGGCCTTTAAAAAGGCCGATTTTTTTTCCTTTTCGTTTTCTTTTCTCTTTCGTTTATCTCTTTCTTTTGGTAAGTTTTTCTTTACTTCTTTCCTTTTTATACCTTTTGTTGTACTCAATGTCGGAGGCCAACATCATCATTATACGTTCTTGTTGTCCTGGCCAGACATACAAGACGTTGCAAAGAGCTGGCCACTCTTTGCTGATGATGCCGACAAAAGAGTTCTTTTTTATCTCTTCTCTTTCTACTTCTCTCTTTTTTTTTCTTGTTCTTTTTTAACTTTATCTTTTATTTCATTCCTCTTTTTTCTGTTACTGCTTTCGCCTTTTCGTTATTCTCTTGTCGCAACAAAACTTTTCGGTAAGTTATTTTTCAAACAAAACCTTTTTTTTTTACGTTACTTTAGTTTCCGGAACCACGCGTATCTCGCGTTTTCGACGCGTTTCTATTTATTTCAACAAGGTATGCTTTAGGAATCGTTCGATCATTTATTCTTTTCTAATTAACTCCCATTTCAGATCTCGACATGTTCTTTCAAAAGTACGGTCTCCATTTACACGTCGGGCTCTGAAACTTACACCTTTGGTCGAGGGCAGTACCATTCACTTGATTCTTCCCGTTCATTCACATGTCAACTACAGATCGTCACCGACATTGCGCCATTCACTTCTGCGTCGGTGTTATGCAAGAACACAAATGCCGATCAATCAGGTACGCTTTTAGTAGTGTTTGTTTCACAAAGTGTAACCCAGCTATTATAGTTTCCCACTCCGGGGCAGGGACCAACGGACCTCATGTACGTTGGAGTTACGGCGCAGATCGACCTTCCTTTCGCTTCCGGATGATCCCCCACAGAGATTGGTGCCATATTCCCGCATAGTCTACTGAGTATTCCTTGATCGGTCTTCTTCTTCAAAGGTATGTTTATTACGTTTATTTTTTTTCTTATTTACTAATTATTTTTAATAGATCTTGCGCTACGGGCTACGGTATGGTGGGTAGATAACAATCCGCCATACGTGTCCATCCTTTTTTTTAGAGACTCAGGGAAGTTAGACTATGCAAACCAAGACCTAGGCTTGACACCATATGCATCGCTGGTCCTTCGATTGGTCGCCGTCCAGTAACTAGTATGCTAGTTGCCGTGCCAAACCTCAAAGTCGTCCCTAAGGATTTCGGTCCTTTTGGCTGATGGGTTTCTGAAGGGGGAGGAAACTTATTAGTAGGTAACTTCTGTTATCTGGCGCATCGTCTTAGGATTTGATGATTCCCGTCCCAGGGATGTTTCTACATGGTCTAAGGCGATCTCCTTTTTTTGGGATTTCGCGTGTCCATTGGATCATCGTGCTCCTTTGGGTTGGGTAACGGCTTCCCGGGTTTATTCCTGGATTGGAGCTTCAGCTGACTGGTTCTCACCTTTATGGAGTTGGCCAACACGCGCGGGCAGGTCATGTTCCCAAGGAGTTATTCTTAAACTACGTGGCAGCGTGCGTTCTTAGGGCAGTTGGTCTTCGGATTGATTGTTCTTTGGGTTAAGCGTCTTGCTTGACTGGTTATCCCTTCATTGGGCTAGCCTGCGCACGTCTCAAGACTTCAGTCTTGTGGGGATGGTAGGTTCCCAGAGATGATTCTTTAAAATACCTCCGTTTTAGCTGGCTTTGCCTAGAAAGTCGGTTAACGTATGTTCCTGTGGGTCCGGTCTACAGGGTCAGACTGGTTCTAGGCGCTGAATCATCTGGATAGCTTTCACTCCGGTGTGTTAGCCGACATGCGCTTTAGAGCTTGACGTATGATTAGTTGGGTGTATGCTCTTCTGGTTGTGCGCTCCTGGTTCGAACTGTTTGCATGACGCCAGAGATTCATTTCTAAAGTTCGTGCACAACCGCTGGCTCTTGAGGTAAGAGTTGGCAAACCCCGGCACGGTCCTGATGGCATTTTCCTGTTGGGCTGGACGACGTCCATCTTGGTTCAGTTAGTGTACGGTTCTGGCTCTGTGGGGGGCCATTCCGGAGGTGGGTTGAATCTCGCCAACGATCAACCCATGAGTTCCCGATGCATCCCTGTCACGACGAT